>JAYMSP010000829.1:0-40584 GCA_036897095.1 Plantago elongata | reverse complement strand
GATTTCATCTCATGTTCGTTCTATCTCTCTCACTCCTTCGTTCTATCTCTCTCGCTCCCAAATCTTTCAATTTCTCTGTCGATTCACCACCGCCAACCCTCGTACTCACCAATATCACGTAACAAGACCTCAATTTCGACCTACCTGCAGGAACCATTCAACCCGATCGATTTCGCCTGCGGTTCCGATCAATCTTGTTGAGCTTCCGGTGAGTCTCTCCTCTTTCAATTCGATTTCTAATCGATATCTGGATTTGATAATCTTGTATTTTTGAATTCTGATTGTCGATTTGATTAATCGATTTATTTATTCTGTTGTGTGTTTGATCGATGTTCGATTGGTGTGGATTAATCTGTTCTTGATTTGTATGAAAGACGCGTGTTTTTCTAAAAGAACTTTTGACAATGTTGCTGTCCAGTAATGCCTCTGTGCAACTTAACAGTGACCATTTGTGTAAATCTTAAGATATGAGTTGGTGTTTGATGATTGATAAGATTCACTGGGCATGTGTTTATGTTGTGCGCAAAATTGTTCAAGTATTGGACATGAAACATACTTGTGAAAAAATTATCTATTTCCAAAGCGTGCAGACTGTGGATTTCACACATGAATAGCAAATGGTAATTTATCTCCCACTCCACCTTTCTTTTTTTCTCTTTTCCTTGAGTTGTATTTATAAGTCAAGCATATATTCCAAGCTAAACCAATCCACAGAGAAAGTCTGGTTGTTCTGCACTTTCCCTTTGGCTGCTAGCAGGTCCTGATCATCTGCATAATGTATGACTTTCTGCAGCTTCAGTTCAATTAAAGCGTGCTGTAGATATACTAGCATTATCTTTTGTTTGTAATCGACTTCCCTATTGTTTTTTTGCCAGAGTGATTTGGCGGCAGCTACGTCGAAAATGCCTGGATGCCATCAAGGAGGGTTTGCACTCTATAAGTTGATGAAAGATGTTGAAGAGAAGTCATTGGATCTTTGATCTAGTATAAGATTACAATTGTTATATCTTTATGTGACTTGGTTACCAATTGGTTGGTATATCTTGGCCATAAATTTTCCCTTCCCAATTAGATTGGATGGAAACAAGCAAGTGTGGCAGCATATTTAGATTGGAATGGAAAAACGAAAAAGAATTTATGAAAATGGTCATAGATATATATGTTCCATCATCGATAATTCTAGTAGCCAGTGGAAGCATTTGGTTGAAAATTTAATATTGTTTGTTCCATGTATAAATAGATGAATACCCTCGATGTATTTTTCATTATTCACAAACTACCAACATCCATATTTTTACAGCATACATACTCTTTCCAACCGTTAATAATAAAATAATATTTAATTTTATATAATTTTTAATAAAAAATATTTAGTATATGATTAAGAATGAGTTTGAAATATAAAAGTATATATATGTAGTCCTGTACTTTGGTTATTGCTGAAACTGAAGGTAATTATACAATGTAATGATCCTAAATCGTCATTTGATCCTCCTATCTTTTCAATCTTCGTAAGATTTCACCATCCAAGATTTTTAAATGGACACTTTTCAGACATTTTGCTGTGTTTAAACTCAAATTGGTATTTCATTATTTGACCATTAACTACAAGCAGATTACCAGTATCAACAGATTCGGTTTTTCTTATAGCTAAAAAGAAATTTCCCTTTGTATTAGCTAAATTTTGATATAGGTTGAACATGAGGTTTTTGAGATATGTATGGTCTTAAAGTTATATGACAAGTGTTCTTCAACCCTTCAGTTTGTTTTTCTATTAACAATTATCTGCTCATATAAAAAAAAGAAAGAACTGGTGTAACTACTAGCTGCAATTACCTCAGATGGGTAGACAGAGAATGGGATCCCAGAGTTTCTGTATTATCACAGATTTGATAACCAGGGTCCAGGAAGAATGTGGCGGAAGACACTGTTGTAAGACTTGAGGGGAGTTTAGAGGAGACTTATAATGAGATGAAGTTTGTCATTGCTGACCGTGCGGTTGCTGTTGATGATATAATAGAGCTCAAATTGGTAATAAGAGATCTCGGAGAAAAGAATACGGAGCTCATTCGTGAAATAAGGTGGCCACTGATAGAATTGGAAATCTGGGTGAGGTGATTAAGGAAGTAGAGAAAAGAGAAGAGGAGATGAAGATGAAGGTATTCAAGATTGCAGCAGTGACTTACTTGTTCCTGTCTATGTTTGTGGGGAGCTGGTGGCTTTCTCATAGATTGCTAAAAAATTAACAGCTGCTTAGTACTATTAATTGTTTAACAACTTAGCTTTGGTATAGTAATCCCTTGTATACCTGAGGTTCTGTTTTGTCTACCGAAAAAAACCGAACTGCTGACAACCTTGTTAAGTTAGGGAACGGTCGTTTTGCAGTTTGGGAGGCTGAAGCACTGACTGTTCACCCATCCCCACTGCTTTGATTGTCACCCGTAGTCCTGTTTTGTATGTTTGGGTTGGGATGTAGCTACTACTTCGCTAAAAACTCTAGCTGATTCTGATGTGTTTTGTAAAATGTATCGTAGTGTCCACTGAGATAATATGGGATGAAGCAGATGCTTTGAACTCTGCTAAAACATGATAGACAGTTGAGCCTGATGCTCATGGACCATTCTGACAGCTAATTTGGAAAATTTGATTAGCACCATTAGAATCTTAACTATTTCATTAGTTTTGCCCTGCATCTCAATTTTATTGTGCCAGTTCTGTATATCCTCCACATACTTAAGATTTTGGCCTTCATAAGTAGCACTGTACCAGTAAGTTCCAGTCCTTATTTTCAGGTATTAGGAACTAGGAAGTAGAAGTAGGATATACAGAGCATGTAATAATTTACAGGGATACTAGCAACAGCAAGACAGAAAGGTAAACATGGAGTAACTATATGACGTAGTAGTACAAAGCAAAGTTAACTGATAGACCACGGCAACTATTTCCGATCAGCATTAGCTCAAGAGATATCCCGAGAAGCGGCTTCCAATGCCTTCTTGTTGTAGCTAGTAAAATGCCATATTCCTCCAATCATTGCCAGGCCAGCTGCCATGGTGCAAGGGCTTTAAGACATGTTCCCCCGCATTCCGCCACCAGCTGAAGGTGGCCAGTTCAAGTGTGATGATGCCCCCTCCGTGTTCATGCTTAATTAATTCAAGAGTAACATGTCCCCCGTCTAATAAATAATTAAAAGCCTTGCCCTTGACAAAAAAAATAACTTGCCCAAAGTTTATACTATACAGGCCTCAAAACTTGGAGTTGTGGACTTCATTTCTTCCTCAAACTTCCGCTTTTACCCTCCTTTTTGGGAAAAATACATCAAAGAGATATAAAAAATATACCTAAATTGTTACATTTTAGATTTTAATATTTTAAATTATCGTCATTCGATTTTAATACCTTTAATTTAAATTTCATTTAATTATAGTACAACGTCAGTCCAATTTGACGGAGATATTAATTATAACAGGGAAAAATCTAATCATTACCAAAATTAATATCTTATTTTGTGATCGTTCAATTTTGGTAACTTATATTTTTCATTTGTTCAATTTTAATATTTTATTTTGTTAAATTTGACGGAACAGTTAATTTTGACGTATTTAATACGCATTAGCGTGAATAGTAGTGAAATATGAGTGTGTGGGTTTTGTTTTATCAAAGAATATTATATTATGGTTTAATATTTTTTTACCGAATACTATGTTTACTATTCATATTAAAATTAATTTAATTATTCTTACAATCATTAATTTTATTAAAATTGTTTGTTATTTACCGACGTCTTGATAAAAATTATGTTAATTCACGCTAATGCACATTAGTTATGCCAAAACTAACAACTCGATAAATTTTTTATCGACGAAGTACTTGAATTTGTCAACATTGAAATTTTAAGTACCAAAATCGAATGGTCGTAAAATAAAGTATCTTTTTCAGTAATGACACAACTTAAGGTACTCTATGTGATTATTGTTTCTACAAAATTAACGACTCCGTCAATATTGAGAAACGGAGTACTTAAATTGGGCAAAATGTCAACTTAAGATACTAAAATCGAACGGTAACAATTTTAAGGTACCAAAACCCAAAGTGTAACAACTTAGGTACATTTTTCGAATTTTTACCCCTCCTTTTCTATTTCCTACTAATCTTCAGTTCTTAAAGATAAATAATCTTTCATGACTGGCTTTTCCGAAAAATTTCACTATATACAACGACACCCCCAAGTAATTCTTAAATATCAAAGCTTTCATCCACAACAATGACATGATGCTTGCCGTTGATCCGAATCATTTAGATAGAAGTACAAATTAACCATGTTCCCAGTAGTTAGCATACTGATCACAAACCAAACATATGGACCCCCACAATTCCAAGATTAACATACTGAGTCAAATACATTTGGTACACAACAAATTACACTGCCCATTGCAACTTGCAGAATTTGGGGAGGGGATAATTTGATGCATTGCCATCTCAGGAGCAGGCAACATATATTGGATCAGCTAACTACTATAAACACAGCACCATTCAGATTCCAGCTTGCAGCTTAATAATCTTGAGTTTGCATCCCGGCATGCCTTGCCAACTCCGTCTACAAAAGTGTTTAACTATCAGTCAGAGCTTTCACTTTACTGTATGACAAGCATATCTTGAGCCAGCTAAAGATGCAAAGTCAAAGCGCAGTACAGAACCAACAGCTTGAACGTATTTTCTTTCAATTCTACCCCAGTTGTGCAAGTTTCAGAGATTGGAATTGTTAAGTACAGAAACAAATAAGCATACCTCAAATTCATTCTTTAGGTGATCAAGTTCCTTGTCTAAATCATTGATCGCCTGATTATAAGCTTGCATTGGTGAAGACTGGCTGGCAGTGTGAATCTACAATTTTGGACAATAGAAAACATACAAACAAAAAGATAGCATTAAGAAGAAGAAAAATATTCAGAACAAACAAAGAAATACCCCTCAAATGCACTAATTGGAACAATCATAAAACTCCATACTGCAACAAAGAGTTCTTTTTTTCCCTGATTCTCGACATTCTACCACAAACTACAACCCAGTTATAAGAGTGCCATCCAATACATTCTTAGTATTATTCTTTTTATAGTATGAGATAACTGATATTCCTCACTTTGGGCTCTGGCGCATATATACTTTGATTGGAGCTTAAACTCTTGAAAGCAAGAGTTATAAAGTAACATACTAACAATAAACACTATTATGAAACAATACAGATGATTTGAGCAAAGCTTCTGGAAGGAGAAAAAAATCCACAAACGCACGAACCTCCAATTTAAATGAAATTACACTCAGTCACTCACTGTAACATTTATTCTTCACTACCCTGCCTGGGTAGAAGTAAGAACATGCATGGCTCTATAATTCTCCATTTTCATGCCATGACCAGTTAACATTTTAGTTTAAATAAACTCTGACGTTTAAACCCATATGCTTACAGCCAGCGACAAGCATAAACATGCATGGTAAACTTCAAAGTAAAACAATAAAGCCGCTGGAAGTTTTGCAAAGTTATATCGATCTATACATGTCATTTAGTGTAAAGAATAGATGTTTGAGACTTCAAATTCTCCAAATCAAGTTCTTAAACTTAAATGAGACATAAAAAACAAACCAACCCGATAAAATATTGTTCTACTGCAACTCTATAGTTTTCACTCTTGCTACCTTGCAAATTATATGCAAATTCTTAGAAAATGCAATCTAAAACCAATATTTATACGTTAAGTAACTGATTCAGCATTAAACAGCAAGTCATACAAAGCACATTAGCTATAGAAACAGCCAGCACAAAAAATCAACTAAAATCAAAGTAATCCAATCCAGTTGTTAGCATGTATAAAAATGCACAAACCCTGATCAGAATCTGGTACTTGAGGGGATGAGGTAACTTGTATCCAGCAAAGAGCACATTAGGATCCCTGTGCAGCTGCCTGCACCAATTCAATTCATTTCACTCAGAGTTCGTAATCATCACAATTGGTTCAAAAAAGGGGGAAAATGAAATCATACATGCGGAGAATGTTGCCGATGGTGTGGTCCTCACGCTCAACGGTAAACGTGGCGGCATTGATGATTTTCGTATCCCTCTCGTACGAAACCCTAAATTAACAATTTGAGCGCAAAATTAGAGAAATTTCAATCTATCTAAAATCAATGAAGAAAGAGGGGAATGAAGAAGTACTTGGAGACGCCTTCGGGAACGACGAATCGCTCGTAACGGTCTGGAGCATTCATTTTTGCTGCTTCTCAGTTCTCACTGCTGCTTGAGCTGAAACCTTCTCTGGCAGGTGGAGTTTGTGATATGAGTAATTTGAGATCTATGAGTATCAAAATACTCGGCTCAGCTTAATAAAGAGCACTATGCGCACAACACTTTGACCACCTTCAATGGCGACGCGCGACGGTTCGTCGTATGTTTTTTTAGTGGTGACGCGTCATCGTCACGTCATCATTGCCTCGTCATTTTTTTTTATATTTTACATATTATAAGATTGTTTAAAAGTTGAAATGAACAAAATTGCATTTTATTGAAAACGTTTTTTTAATTTATTAAGATAGAGCAAACCACAAATATATTGCAATATAGTACGGGGAATTCAAATTAACCTAAAAGAAAATGCAAAAAACCCACAACACAAAAACATCGAAATAAACAAACACACAACCCGATTGGAGAAGATCCATTTTCCCTATTGCCTCCAAATATGTTCCATCAAGTCGTTTGTTAGTTGGGTGTGCGTGATTAAACTATGCATCCGACTTAAATTGTTCATGTATTCCGGGATAGTATTTATTGTAGACGGCGCCCGACGGATACGAACTCCATAAATGAGATTGGGTACATGCTCACGGGTATCTTGTTTGATCTCTTCAATTTCTTCGTCATAATTTAGGTATTTGTGGCGCTCATCTTCCACTATCATGTTGTGTGGCGTGATGCAACAATCCATATCTTTTTGAGAATGGCTTTGTCGTGCGCAATAGTCGGATTTTGTATAATTGCAAACCGTGCTTGCATAACTCTGAAAGCACGTTCGACGTCTTTGCTGCAGGACTCCTAAAGCTCAGAGAACTTGGCTTGTTTGTGAGTTACCTGCTTCGGGATGGCAGGGACAAACGTAGCCCAAGTTGGCTAGATCCCATTGGTTAGGTAGTAAAGCATATTGTATTGATGGTCATTGACCTCAAAGTTGACCTGATGGGCCGTGTCGTTAAGGTCATCGTCACTGGTAAACGTTGCACGATTGATAAGTCATTGTATTTTTCAAAAACCCCAAAGAATGAATGTCATATCCAAGTGTCTTGGGATACTACTGCTTCTGACACAATAGTAGGCTTTTTACTTCTACCTTAATACTGACCGTGCCACACCTTCGAACAGTTCTTCCATGTCCAGTGCATACAATCGATACTCCCAAGCATGCCCACAAACCCTCGTGCACCTTTGATTGCTAACAACCTTCGAATATCTGCTTCATTGTCATTGCACATTTATGTTGGACCAAATTTAGCAACAAAGGCGTCACAAAAACGACGTAGACACTCGGGAGTCGTGATAACGACGTAGACACTCGGGAGTCGTGATTTCACCGAGCCGATATTATTCATCAACCGAGTCAGCAGATGCCCCATAAGCTAACATGCGAATTGTGGCGGTATATTTTTGTAGTGTGGTTAACCATGGATGACCTATATCATCTGGCATGTATACAAAATAATCATCTTGACACAGCACACCTCCAACCACCCGTTCGAACAACGGTCTCTCCATTCTGAATCTTTGTCGAAGTTTCGATGTATATGATGGGTTAACACCGAAGTAGTCTCGCTCCAAGAACACATCACACACTTCTTGCTTCCTATCAATGTAAGCACGTTTGTAGCAACTCCGTCGTGGCTTCACCTATTGTTGTTGTTGGTAGTGTTGGATCACATTTGACATGTTTTGCATTTGGACGAAAGGATTGGATGTAGAAGAGCCATCGAAAAGTTCATCAGATGACGAACTGTTCTCAGATGAAGTACTATTTTCTGGTACTGGGTTGAATATGATTATATTTTGGAAGAAGTAGTGGATAGAGTGTTTTCCGTTTAATTAAGAAAGAGGAAGAAGGAATGAGGGTGTTGTGTCTACAAATGAGTTCCATGATTCCATTATATAAACAATTTGATGGAGATAAAAATTGTCATTCATTAGTCATAGTTGAGTCACTTCAACATTGGATTCCCGACAAAAGTAAATATAATGTGTGTGGACTCAGCAAGATCTGGCAAGATTCACGACAAAGTAAATAAAACATGTCTGATAAAGTAAATAAGATGCTTGACGAGATGTCTGACAAATTCAAATTCAAACACAAACAAAATGTACACTGATTTTATTACAAACAATCCACACTTCGAAAAGTAAAATACAAACAAGCCACACTTCGAAAAAGTAAAACACAAACAAACCACACTTCGAAAAGTAAAAACAACAAACAAGCCACACTTCGAAAAGTTATTACAAATCATCTTGGCCTTTGACGTACGCTCCTCCTTTTCGCGAGCAAGATCCAACTTTTATTTTTCCACTTCAAGGAATTAGGGATAATTATCATTAAAGTTAGTAATTCCCTCGCTCATTACATTGATTGATGAGTTATCGGAACTAGCATTCTTAGCCAACTTATTTACCTTGTCGCGACTAATAGGTCGTTTGATACTTACCGCACTTTCAAAACCCCGATTTCGCTTACTTCCACTACTGCCACCTATTGATTCCGTTGGTTGATCACCTACATCGTAATCATCACCATGAAACTCATCACCCCCAGGTGGTACATACCGTGGTTTCCTCCAAGTTCATATTGAATTCCACTCTGGGTATGATTTCATGGCATCCCAGTGTTTGGACGCTGCAAATGAGACGTGGCCATTTGATTTCTCTTTGTACATTTCTTGGGCAGTTTCGATCATATCGGACTCATTGTAGCCACTCCGATTACCGACAATGATTGTAGCACGCTCCACAGAAATCAATCAATTATTTTTGTCATCTTTTAGCCGCCTCCATCTTCCACGAAGCGAATCATGAGTACGGAATGTATCCATCCCGGTCATCATTCCTATCCTCTTGATATCCTCATACTTCTTCGCAATGAGACATGATAATTTATAGTGCTTCTGATATGTTCCAACAATAGCATTTTGACTAACCTCTATGTAGACTGAGATGAGAGCCAAATTATTACTCTCGTTGTATGGGATGTTCCATATGATTGTTGTGTTGGTTGTCACTCCTCCGGTGGCTTTCTCTTTCCCACGTATCCGGACCGGTTGGTTTTCCGGCTGCGTTTCAAGAACAACTTCTTCTTCCGTTGTTTGTGAAAAATATTGGTGTTTGGGAGGTTGGAGATTGATAATTTTGAGTGTAGGAATATTGGTAGGAGTTTTGGAACAAAGGTCGAACGTGACTCGTTGGGGGCTGGGAAGAAGTGTTTTCGAAGTAAGCTTGCATGTACTCATGATATTTGTCGGATTTGTTGTTTTTCAACCACTGAAAATACTCCGCATCCATCTCGTCGAAAAATTGAAGTGGAGATGGTGTTTTGAGGGGAAGAGAGTTTTTTTTTGAAATTTAATTAAGAGGGGAAGAAGAGTTGGGATGATCCGAAAAATATCAAGATTGATCTTATTTTATAAATCTCGAAAAAATATAGTCGTTGGTGATTTTTATTTATCAATTTATTTTGTATTTTTGGAGATATTACCGTTTTTAAACAGAAGGAATTCAAAATTTAAAGAAAAATGGGACAAGCAACGTGCACCAAGTGGAAGCAGCAGTTGCCTGTGCACCGCCACGTCGTGTGACGACACGCCTAACAGGCACTATTACACACGCGATGGAGCTATCGCGGCGGGTTGTGCACCACGACGCGTCTCCGAAACGGCTCCATTGTAGCCGGTCTTCGCGGGTAGTTAGCTAATTTTGCCGAATTTGACTTCCAACGAATTCAGGAAATAGAAGTCCACATGGCCCAAAATTTCCCAGTTTTTTATGATAGATCTACAAAATATCTATAATAAGCCCAGCCCAGTAAAGCCTGTGAATACTGAAAACCCTACAAGTCCATCCCTTAACTATAAACCCTAACTATACCACATCTCTGAACATTTTCAGAGAGCCGCTAGTCAACATGTCGAAGCGAGGTATGTCGAAAACCCTACTATCCCTACACGCCGATTATGTTTCTACACAATCCGATCAATCTATGTTTGTAAATGAACAGGTCGCGGAGGATCTGCGGGTAACAAGTTCAGGATGTCACTGGGTCTTCCAGTGGCAGCCACGGTGAATTGCGCAGACAATACAGGAGCGAAGAACCTGTACATCATCTCCGTGAAGGGGATCAAGGGTAGGCTTAACAGGCTGCCTTCTGCTTGCGTTGGAGACATGGTCATGGCTACTGTGAAGAAAGGTAAGCCTGAGCTCCGTAAGAAGGTCATGCCGGCTGTCATCGTTCGTCAGCGCAAGCCTTGGCGCCGAAAGGACGGTGTCTTCATGTACTTCGAAGGTATTTTGCTTGCTTGATCTCAATCATTTCTGTGTCTGGGTAGCTTTAGCTATTAGTTAATTTGGACTGCTTTATATTGCAGCTTTTTAATTTATTTGTTGGCTGATTTTATTGCTTGATTAGATTTAAGCAATTCTTCTGTCACTGCTGGTTTTGGAATCTACTGTGCTTGTAACGTTGAGTCTTAAGCTTAGTCAATAGTCATATCTCTAAGTTACCTGGTTTCGATTCTAACGATAATTTTGTTTCCGATTATTAAGATGTATTCATGCCTTCTTGCGAATTAGATCTTACGATCCGTCTCTTATTTTTAGATTTGGTACACGTATATGCCTAAACAAATTTCAGTGTTAAGTATCCATGAGTATGTCTGTCAATTACAGTTGCATATAGAATAAGAAAAATATTGTTAGTGTGTGTATTGTCTTGTGGTCACTTGCTCTAAATGTGTACATTGTAGTAAGAATATTGTCATCTGATAAATGAGTAAATGACACTATAATTCATTTCAATTGATGAATGCAACTGTAATTTATCTGGAGATGTATACAGTTTTGATGAATGTTGGTTCCCTAGTAATTCATGATTCGTCTATTAAAAGAACTTTATCATCAATGGATTGAGGGTGTGTAGTGTAGTATAATGTCCATTGTGTATGATTCTCGTGCTCAAGGGTAGTATGCTATGGAATTTGTTTGTAGCTTCTCAAGTTTAGAATTTCTATTCTCTTTGGTTGAACTTATGCTGGAGTAGGTTGGCCTATGAGGCTATGAACATATGTAATATTTTTTCTGTGGGTAATTAAATAGTTTTCTGCTGCTACTATCTTCATATTAGAATGTTCAATTCTCCCTTTTGGTTGCTGTGCTTAATTTTATCTTGTTGCTATCTTAATGTGCTTAATTGTTCTCTAGCCCCTGCAACCAACTCTAAATTTAAATATCTTTTTGAGCAAAAACTAACTCTAGTTAATCATACATTGTTATTGGGACTGAAGAATTTTGTCTGCAGTAATTGAGAACTTGTTTAGTAAACTATAGTAATGAGTATCGACTGATTTCTTGTTTTCTCTACTTCAGACAATGCTGGTGTCATCGTCAACCCCAAGGGTGAAATGAAGGGTAATTATCAACTTGCCCTCTGTTCTCTGTAAATTCATATTTACTAGTTATCTGTTAGATCAAGTGTCTGGTACTTTTCATTTATACGGTGTTTCATATTCTGTAGGTTCTGCTATCACTGGCCCTATCGGGAAGGAATGTGCTGACCTCTGGCCTAGGATTGCTAGTGCTGCAAATGCAATTGTTTAAGGATCAAAGTATTGTTGGTGTTATTTTGTGTCTAGTTCCTATTTGGTCAGATCTGGTTTAGAACAAATTTTGTTGTGTAATGTCGTATTTAGACCGTGAGTATTTGACTGTGACCTTTTTATCTTTACTGTATTTTATGGTCACTGAGTTGGAGCATATAATACAGAAACTTCTGTAACGAACCCCCTCCATCTCATTTAAAATGAAACATATTTCAAACGTACGGTTTTTGTACGGTTTTTACTAAAAATACGTAGTATGTGGTTAAGATTGAGCATGAGATAGAAAAGTACATGCGGACTTAATAATGTGTGTTTGAAAATAAATTGTATTGTGGGGTTATTTTCATAAATGAAAAAGTATGGTGGTGGGTTGAATACGGAAAATTGTTTTTTATTCTAGCGGAGCGGAGAGGAGAGAGTATTTAAAATCCCAGACCCGTTTAATTTGTTCTGATTCCTACTAGAATATACATGGAATTTTTGTTCATCCTAGCCTTTTTTGAATGAATTGGAAAATGGACTATTTACGAATAAGTCCCACTTCATGTTAATTTTTACTGTTTCAACGTACCAACAAAATGGCTTATCAAAAGCTACCTTTTGTTACATTATACTCTAGTTGGGAGCTATTTGTAAGTACTTTGCTGGGCCTAAACTTTTATGTTCGGGCAAAGCAGAGCATGGATATTCCGGACTTTGCTGGTAACTGGAGTACTGGACATGTTGGCAACAATGTATGATATATGGATAGTTTTTAGGTTACTCATTAGATTATTGTACAGTGGAGTTTGTTGAAATTTAAGAGTTTAGGCCAATGTGTTGGATGTTCAATTATTCTGATTTTCTAATGCTTTCAATTACGTATACACATTTTTATCTCATGGTCGTCAAGTTGTTTTATAGAGACTTTGAAACAACTATCTCGCTTGGATGAATGTAGAATTTTATCAGGAGATCATGTAATTATATGTTATGATTTGACCACCTTTTTCTTCAGTTTAAAAAAACAAAAAAACTCACATTGTGTCAATCCTAAATTATAATGACGACGGATGAATTTTGTTCATTATAAGATTGTAGCGGGATTTGGTTTGGGTTTGGAATTTTTTACTATAGTTGTCATAGTGCCCCGACTATGATTGTCCATAGTGCCCCGACCCACTATAACCGATAATTGTAAGTTGAAAGTTAACTTATCTATACAAACAATGCCTCGACATGTATAAATGACCTTCCAAAACAAGACTATCAAAACATGTAAACATAATTCAATCTAATTGCCACGACTATAGTTGTTAACCGGTACAAGTCATCATGCACGGACAAAACAATGCTCCGACGTCTATAAGATCACCATGCCCCGATATGTTAGTGACCATGCCACGACATATATAAGTGATAGTGTCCGAACATACGATGTCCCATTTAGCTCATTTTTACATAAAAAAAAGTGAAACTTTTCATTTTCATTTTCATTATACATGAGTTCGCCCCGAAAAACTATAAAATCATTTAGTAATATTTAATCAATTGGCTTCATAGTTTATCTTTAGTATCTTTAGTATAGACATTTAAATAATTCATAGTAGTCACTGATTTATGTTTAGTTAATTAATTGTGAAATTTGGCACATTTATGTTTATACGTAGGAACCAGTATAAATATGATTTAGTATTTAAAAATGATTTTTGGTGAGTTGGTGAATAGAAATATTGGAGAAGGAATTAGTGAGCATTCCAACCTCCATCTCACAGGGATTAATTTTGCAAATTACCAGCAAATCATGTAACATGGAATTTGTCTACTTCAGGGGTTAAAAGATCCTTTCACACTAATTTGAAAGTTATTGGTTACTTAAAAAAAGTTATATATTGAATTTGTAAAAAAGTTAACAGGTAGAAGTGGAAGTGAATTGTAACTTGTCAAACTATATATTTGTGCGGCTGCAAAATTTGTTATCCTCTTTTGCAAGATCAATTAGTTACCCATATTGTCTCTACTCATTAACCAGGAATTGTAATTTGAACAAGGCATTCGTATTGTTCTCTAGTCCTTGCACCAAATAGTGTGCCTAATTAGTTGAGTGCTAATAAAATTGAGTGTTGTGTGGTTTTAAGTGAGACATCATCTCATATACTTTTTTCTATGTAGTTTGTCATGAATTCTCATATACTACATGAATCAATTGGTAAGAGTGTGCTTCATATTTTAATGGTTGATCAGTTTGAAACATGCCACTTGTTATGAAAAATAGTGAGCAAAACATATTTAGCGGTCCGGTAAAAAACTGCAGACTTCAGCTCTAAACTCATTCGATAATGTGTTTCGAAATCAGTTTTTCCACTAGTAATTTCGAAACAACCCGTTGAGTGTGTTTTGTGAGTGGACTTGAATTGTCTACTATACACTGGATTTATCAATTTTGTGTTCCTTTTGATTTCATATATTACCTCTTATAATTTTTTTAAACTACCTATTTAAAATATAATTTTCATTCATTTCATTATATTCCTTTTAATTTTTTTTTTAAAATACTAAAAATATTCAAGATCAACCATTAATTTAATACTCCATCCGGTCCATTAAAAACTTCCTAAGAGGTTACTTTATCTAATATTAAGAAAAATAATAGGATAATTGTTTGTGTGGGGTATTATGTTGATAAAGTTGTAAGTGAATGATAAAGTAAGAGAGAGATTGAATAAAATGATGCTGGAGTAGGAAAGATATATAACCAAAAAAAATTAGTGAGTTGGATAAAATCTTTTCATTTATAGGTTATGAAGTTTCTAACGTAACGTCAAAAAAGGAAAGCTATGGAGTTTTTGAAAGATCAGAGGAAGTACATTACATAAAAAATACAAACTGTGAAATATTTTATAAAACACGATAACAAAACACATTGACTCAATTTAACGTGTCAAACTACTCGAGTTGCTAAATTGACATGCAAGCATCCACTTTTATAACCAGAATAATCACTTAACGGAAATTTTATATGTTACCAACAAAAAATAATACTCCATCCGTTTCAAGTGCATCTTCAAATTTGACTTTTTTACTGTAACGTCACTTAATTTTGTGTTCCTTTCAATTTCATATATTACCTCTTATGATTATTTTTTAAACTACCTAATTAAAATATAATTTTATATTCATTTCATTATATACCTTTTAATTTTTCTAAAACAAAATACTAAATATTCAAGATCAACCATTAATTTAATACATTACATTAAAAATACAAATTATGAAATATTTTATAAAACACGATTACAAAACACATTGACTGAATTTAACGCACCAAACTACTCGTGCCGCTATATTCACATGCAAGCATCCACTTTAAACCGGAATAATACTTACGGAAATTTTATATGTTCCCAACAAAAATATTACTCCATCCGTCCCAAGTACATCTTCAGATTTGACTGTTTTACTACAACGTCACTTAATTTTGTGTTCCTTTTGATTTCATATATTACCTGTTATGATTTTTTAAAACTACCTAATTAAAAATATAATTTCCATTCATTTCGTTATATATCTTTTAAATTTGTTTAAACAAAATACTAAAAAAATTCATAACCAACCATTAATTTAATACATTACATTAAAAATACAAACTATGAAATATTTTATAAAACACGATTACAAACACACGTTCATAAATACACATGTACCTTTCAACCAAACAACTTTATAACAACAACAAAATTTAATGAGATTTTAGTCATTTCACAATTCAGTGGCTAAAACACAACCACAATTACATTTCAGAAATCGTACCAAACAACTGTTTGCATTTTAAAATACATATCAAAACAACTCTCAAATTGTAAATCATGCAGAGTATTTTCCGGTAAAACCAACTAAAACTCACTTACTAACACATTCGGGCTTCATACATGTGTTTTGATTGGTCAAAACACATTCCCACCAATCACTACCATATAGTTTGTCATGAATTCTCATATACTTCTATATAGTTTGTCGTGATTTTTGTTGGTGAAGAAGACTTTCCATCTACTCTCATACTCCTGAATGGTAGCTAGAGACTACTTTGGATGTCCGGACAAGTAATTAACCGCTAATCATATACGCGGCGGTTGGACGAGGAAATACCCGCTAATCATATACGACGGCGGATTAAGACTTTGATATCTTCAACTGAAATTTACAGAACTGATTGAAACTCGGGCTAAGGCTCTGATCTCTTCCACTGAAATTTACAGAACTAAATGAAACTAAATTGAAGTATAGTATAAATTTTAACTATGCATAGCTGAAATAAATGGCGTCCGAACGAGTAATTACCTACTAATTATATACGACGGCTGACTAAGACTCTGATCTCTTCAACTGAAATTTAAAGAACTGAATGAAACTGAATCGAAGTATAGTATACATTTTATTTATGCACAGTCGAACTAAATGGAGCTGAATTAAAATTCAGTTGAAGAAAACAGGTGTAGTAGATAACTTAGAGCACACCCACTATATCATCTTTGATGTTGTAGTCATGGAATATCATTTTCATGTCTAGTTCTTCGATAGTTGTAAAAATTATCATTAAGAAATGTTAATTGTTTAGAAATAATACATCTTATATTTTTCATAAAAAAGAGGCCTGCACATAGCGAATATAAGCATTGGCTCTGGTGCCAACCTCTTCGTAGAGAGTGTAATACTCTGCTTCAATTGCATATTTGTGATGTGCCTCCAATACAACAAAAATGCATTATATGATCACTGAAATAATGTGTAAATGCACATCGATCTGTTTAGACATACGAAATATACTAGAGTTCGTAAAAAGCTAGGTTACATTATTAGAATTCGAATGACAAAATCAACACATCGAATTCAAAATATAATTAGATCCGATAAAAAAAGGATAAGTTGGAATAACCTAATTAAGATTTAGCATGCACTTGTTCCAACTTGTCACGCTATTCTGATGACATAAATATCATATTTGGAAGTTCATCCCTAGATTTTAGTTGACCTTCTAATTCAATATTTATTAAGGAGAAATTAAACAATAATTCTTAAGGAGAAAATAAAATGCAAATTAGAAACTTTGTTATAGATAATGGCGGAGGTAAAAATTCATGAAAGACATGGCATCACTAAATATTATGGAATAAGTATCTTGTGAGACGGTATAGATAACTTATCTAGAAATTAATTATAATTTTTAAGAAAAATCATTAAACTTGATGGTCTAGATAACTTATCTAGAAATTAATAAGAAAAATTGTTGAAGTGTTTATGTTATTAACATTGGTGTTCTTTTATATACACAAAACTAAACACATTTGTTAACATCATCATTACACTAAACATTATGGAGTAAGTCTTCTAAGAGACGGTCTAGACAACTTATTTAGAAATAAATGTTACTTTTAAGAAAATCATGAGATTTTTTTTAAATGGAGTATCTAGATAACTTATCTAGAAACGAATATATTTTTAGAAAACAGTAAGGCTCTGTTCTCTTCAACTGGAATTTACTGGACTAAAATGAAGTGTAGTATAAAATATAATATTAAGAGAGCACAACTGAATGAAACTAAACTGAATGAGTTTTAAGTTGAAGATAACAGAGCCTAAGTCTCTTAAAAAGCGGTATAGATAACTTATCTAGAAACAAATTATATCTTTGAAGAAAATGGTGAGGAAAAAGGACGAATTACGTTTTTAAGAAATTCATGAGAAAAAAGGACGAATTGTGTTTTAAAGAAAATCGTGAGGGAAAAGGAAAAAAGAGTTGGGGAGAGGAGAAGGATTGGATTTGGGTTGTGAAGGTAAAGCATACTTGAACACTTATATAATTCTAATTAATATCATGCACAACATCACTAGATATCACTTAAAAAATCCAGCAATTACCACGACATGCATCTTGCTCTGCTTCCATAAACATACTTTGATGTCCAGTAGGCAATATGAAAGTGTTAAAACCATGCCTCTAATTCCAAAGGTTAGTGTAATACGATCGAAATCCTGATCTTTTTAAGAAAGACAGTTTTCCATGGTAGATTAGAGTAGTACCTAAACACAAACAAATTACTTAACATAACATCAAAACAGAGTGATAAACAGAACATGCTTTTGGCTAAAGCCATACACATGAAACAAATCTATCTCTCATGGAGCTCCATGTTAGGATTGTTGTCGCTATCACATGAAAATTATAATGTGTCTAATTTGTGATTTTTTAACAAGTTGATCCTATTTTGGTGTGATTTCTCTTTCACCCGAACAACAAAGGATGATGCTTGAGTAATGAAAAACGAATAAAACTTTCTCTTCCTTCTGCCTTGAATAATTAAGAACCCACTTATATAGATTCACAAACTTCCATGTGATATAGGTCGTCCTCGCAAGAAATCCAAGATTTGAAAGGGGTTGACCCGTTAGGCAATGTCGCATCTAGATCAAGCTTGGCCCCCATCCATTGAGCTGGAAATGGTAAAAAGCCATGCTTCTGTTTGACACATATAATAGAATTTGTTATTATGAAAAACATGATTATAGCCTTAGCACAAAAATGTTTCTCCTGCATAAAGTTTCCATTTCCATGTATTGTCATTTGGCGTTAAATATATCACCTTAAAATACCCTGGTATTGGTGAATTAATGACAATAATCATGCAATCCAATGATGTTGGTGAAGAAAATGATCTACAATCAAAACTTATATTCACATGGAGATTATGGATGCTAATCTTAGTTAGACCGAATGGTTAGAAGAAAAATATAGTGCGGATTTCCTGAGTGAACATAGAGTTGCGAACTTTACAACCTAATTCAACGATGCTCTTAAAGTACCTCATATTGAAAGACGGATCAAGAAATGTGTTACATGAACCATCTTCATGAAATGACATTAACCAAGGACACCCGCATAAGAATTAGAAAATCCAGGTTTCCAACGCATAAGATGTGCTATTTCTCCCAACTTTCTTCACTTCAGACGATAGTTGGCATAGTCCATTGCACTATAAAGGAATTATGCAAGAAGCTCCAAAATATCGCCAAGAAGTTCACAATACAAGTTTGCACGAGCATAACATATTCTTCAAGATCTAACATCATGATTCCATAGGTCTTCAAGTCATTAGCTGGCTACTTATTAATAGTATTTTTTTTTGGTGAAACCGAAAAAACATCACAACAATATGTATAAAAACAATGAAGCGCAACTCAGTTGGTAAGGCGCTTCATCTCCAATTAATAGGTTGGGAGTTCGAGTAACTCTTTAGCCATTTAAAAAAAATATATATATAAATCATTAGAATAATGAACTAGATATCTACTTGGAAAATATAACATATTTAAAAACTAATGAACTATATATCTACTTCAAAAATGTAACCGATTCAAAAACTACACACATACAATAAAGTGTGTGTCTGTGTAATATCCTAAGATGATCCTACACGCACTATAAATCTTAGTCATTACAGTTAGAAAATATAATTTTCATGTCTAGTTTTTCTATAGTTGAAAAAATTGTTAATCCTTTAGAAATTATATATTTGTGTTTTACTCCACCCTCCATATTAACATATTTACTTATATACTGTCAAAAAAAATTCACATTTTTGTAAATATTAAAATTATGTGCTTGTTCCAATTGATCGCAACTCTCAACGCTCTCATGACATAGACCTCCCATTGTCATGAAAGACATACTGGGGAGGCCATCCCTAGATTTTAGTTGCTCTCTAGTTAATCTCATTCAAATTTGACTTACAATTTTAAGCAACAATTATTATGTATTTAATTACTATTACACCTTTTGTTTGATTGAGTAGGAGAATCACTATTGATATATAGTACATTGTTGAGATATACATAAATGTCCAATCCAATTCAAATGTATTATATGATCGATTTTATATTTAATAAGTAATTTTAATCAAACTAATAAATTTTATAATTTATTTTTATTTCGAAGAACTTAATACATTCATCCTAACGGGCACGATCAAATTAACCCGCTGGCTAAGGGGAATAATCGAATCTTCCCCAAAACCCTAAACCCTGTAAAACATCTTCGTCTTCGCTTCACACTGAAACTGAGTCATTGAGCCATGGCGCGTAAGAAGCCAATGATGTCACAGAAACCACCAGTGCCAAAAGGTCGAAACAAGCCTGAACAAAAGCGGATGAGCAACGCCGAACGCTCTGCTTACTTCGCACGGAGAGAGGCAGCTAAGGTCTTGCGTACCGCGCTCCAGGGCGATGCTCGCCGCCGAGCCACCGGCACAATCAAGTCTCTGGTTTTCAGTCCACTTGTCAGAAACAAAAAGGCTACGTTTGTTCTCGTTTGTCAAACTCTCAAGTGTGCGTCATTTCACTATTCTGCTTTCTCTCATTTCCTCGAGTTAAAATTGAAAAACGCAATTTGTGCACCGTATCGAAACTATTCAAGTAGATTGTGTATCACTATCAGGTGATTATGATTTGGAATTGAACCAGAGCTATTCTGCTACTGTTTTTGGATAGGTTTCGGTTATTTCCTCAATGTTATAGCCTTATAGGTAACCACATTTGTGTTCGAGTTGCCAATTTGATTGGCTGGTGGCAATATGTTTATGTAGTAGTAAAATGCTAGGAGAAGAACTTTTGTTAGGCTAGATGTGTGCAAATTAAGGGAATCGACGGGGCGTAATTAGTCCTAATATTGCAGGTGTGTCTAACCGCTAGACGGTCTAATCGAAGCTTTTGCCAAAATGAAGAGGCTATATTAGCAAAATATGGAAGTAAAGATGAATATCTGATAGGACATGCATTGATTTTTCTCTTTAACATTGGATTATGAGTTTCCGTGTTACTGAAATACTAGCAGACGGGCTATTTAGACTGACTGTTATACCACTCTATCGTTGAAGGGAGTTATAATGACTGGATTCTTCAATTTATTGTTCCTGGTAGAAACAGGTTTTAATCAGTGTGTTGTGAAGTGCATAAGGTCTTTCCTATATTGTGGAATACGAGTGGTATCAATTTATTAACTTAGTTTGAGACTTTGAGATGAGATATAATCAACTTAATCACATGGCTCTCAGAACCCTCTAAGCCTCATTTATGAAGTATAAGATGGCAGTCATGTTTTCAGTTATGGGCCGCTAGTGTTTATTTGCTAATGTTGAAAATGGGAACTGCGGAACCAGATCTGATAACGCTTTGTTGGTGTTTACTTATGGTTTGTAGATCTCTCCGTTATAGAGAATATTTTGGAGGAGGCAGATGTTCTGAGTGCTAAGTGGAAGGTAACTTACACTGAATAATTTCTCACTGGTAAAAATTAGTAATAAGTTTAATGACTGAAATACCAGATTCGATTTCACCAACTATAATCTCCATATCAAGTTGGTTCTTTCTTTGTGCAGAAGCAGAAAGAATTAATGTACATTATCATTTATGACATCCTCTTTGGAAAGGTAGGTATCTTTGCCCAGTTCCTTTGTTCATTCATGCAGTGGAAAAGAACACCATTTGGATTCATTCATATACATAAACACCATCTTTTTGTAGTATAGTCAATACGCGATATGTGCCCGCTGGCATTCATCTGTTCTCATTTTCTTTCTATCTGACAATTTTCTCGTAGGAGGATTCATTAATGGGAGATGCAGAAAAGTATCTCATGCTAAAGAAGGATGCATTGCAGTCAGCCCTGTCCCAAATTTTGAAGCATAGAGGAGTGAAAAGTATAGAAGATTTGGTGGCCCTTGACAAAACTTCTGGTAGTTTATCTGATCTTACTTGCATCTGGTACGCATATAAACATGCTGTTTATATCCAATCTTATTATAATCTTATTCTGAAGGGCAGATAAGAATTCTTGCAAGCAAACCAAACAAATTGCATTCACAAAGCCTTATCCAAACAACACTTCTCAAATGAATAGTACCGCTGACAATTACAAAAGATTTGGTGCATCAAAATAAAAAAAATGTCAGAAGTAGTTATCTAAGATCGCAAGAAATGGGACAATCTCTTTAAGAATCCGCCTTTATTTTTACTATAACAGTTTTATACTTGAAGCAGCCTTCTAAAATACTCCTACATGACAGAATTGTATAACATTATTACAGTCCACTATAGATTTTTGGCTACAGGGCAGTCTTTTGGAAGGGGTGAGCTGATATGACATGATGCATTGTGAATGGCATCTTTGAAGTCCTGTTGCACTAATTTTGTAATGATTGTTATACTGTTGACAGTAACCATCTAAATACTAGATTCAAATTAAGTAAGCACTCTTGGCTGAATTCTGTCTCAATAAGTGTTTGGGGGCTCAGATTCGAATGCAACCCAAATACTCAGTGCTCTAATATCTATAATCCATACATCTAGAACCTTGTATGTTTTTGCTAATACTTATAATATCTCTGCAGATGTGCAGAAACCTCGTTATGTTCGTGTTAATACTTTAAAGATTAATACACAATCCGCTATACATGAGTTGAGGTGCCAGTATAAGGTATGCTTTTTTTACATCTGTAAAATTGATATGTGCATTTGTATATTACATGGTATCTACAGCATCTCTTCATCAAGCCGTGCTTGGTTTCTCGCGTACGAGCAATTGTCATTGCTTGCAGCTGATTCCCCTTTTCCTTCCAATCCCATTCTTTCTTATTTTTTAGTGAGTGAGTTATATTGGTTAAGGTCTCAGAATATATAGTCAATGTGGAAAGTTGCTCATCTGCAAGTACCAGACATTTGGTGTTGCTGATATCTGCAAATCTCAACCCAAATAATTTTTTATAAGATCTCTTATCCAGCCTAAGTTGGTTTTAGAGCTGTGGGCAAAATTCTGGATAACGAATATTTCCATAGAACCACGTATACCTGGATAATAGCAAGAATACATAGAGCTAATTGGTGATTCTCTTGCATGATTGAGGGTTAGGTAGAAACAAAATGGAGGCCATGAGGAAAGTTCTGCTGATGGTTGAGTTTCGGAAAATGTTTTATCTAAACTATGGGTTGATTTATTACCTGTATACTTGATGTAGAATGACATGTATGGTTTGATGTGCATTATTACCCCAGATCCTGTCAGATCTTTATCTAGTCCATGGGTAATCTTTCACTGTTACCTCTATTAGGTGGAAGAGGATGACATGGTACCTGATCTGTTAGTTCTCCCACCTGGTGCTGATTTACACAATCATCCTCTAGTTATAAACCGAAGTATTTTCCTGCAGGTAACTTTCTTTTGAGTTTCAGAGTCTTCTGTAGTCAGTCATGTACCATATCATCTTGAGATGACTCTTTCTTTCTTTTCATTTTTTTCCATTTAATAGGGCAAAGCAAGCTCAATGCCTGCAGTAGTTCTTGGACCTAAACCTGGATGGGAGGTATGTTACTCCTAGAATATATTTATTTATATTTCCTTGAGTTTTCTGTTGCTCAGATTAAAGGCTGTTTTGTGAAGGTTATTGATGCTTGTTCAGCTCCAGGCAACAAAACCCTTCACCTGGCTGCTCTCATGAAGGGTAAGGGAAAAATTGTAGCTTGTGAACTCGACAAACAAAGGTTTGAGCGATTGAAAACTAACGTTGAGCTGGCTGGTGCCACAAGTATCCTATGCATAATTCTGGCTCTCGACATCACTGTATACTTGTACTGTATTTGATCAAGTGAGGTTTAAGTAACTCCTAACTGATGGTATGAGAATTAAGATTTTCAAGTTTATTCTAGAGGCCTAGATATATGAATTAGGAAGTAGTAATATTAGACGTCTGCATTTAGTTTGTTATATAGAAGTAGTTTATTTCCTAAGATAATTCTTAAATCTATTACCTTTCTCCGTTGAATTAAATTTCCTAGTATAGGTTGTATATTTAGCCTATAATATAGGGCACCGGGTTGCATTTGTTGATTGTTTGATTAAATGTTACTCATGTTTATTGATTATTAAATGTTGCTCCTATATATTTGTCCTGGTTGATTGAGTTCTTCTCCCAGTTACTTGGTTGTTCTCTATCAAATTATAACTCAAAATAATACTGCTGGGTCTAGTGTAACTAATAGTCAGTCTACGACAAAAACGATGGTATTCTTAACGTCTCCCAGATATCAGAGCTAAGCATGAAGATTTCTTGAACCTTGACCCAAACGATCCTTCATATTCAAATGTAATTCACATTTTGCTATTTGTATAATTGTCATCTGCTTCATTACAAGTTAAGTTTGTGACAGTTTTATTATGCCAAGGTTCGTGCACTACTTTTAGATCCATCCTGTTCTGGATCAGGGACTGCCTTCGATAGACTGGATCATCTGCTCCCGTCGCATAATGCAGGTTCCTCTTCTGTCTTTGGAAGCATACTTGAGTCCATGTGTTTTTTGCCTTCACTTAATAACTAATGTGCTATGCTAAATTTACAAGCTGGCACTGTTTCCTGTCTAGTTTGTAATCATTGCGTTGACCCCTAATCACCTGTAACAATCCGATTCCCCTCGTATAGTTAAAGCCAATTTTCTACAGTATATTGAGTTTCAATTGCTTATGACCTGTTCAAACTGTACAAACATATCCAAGCCTTTCTGATTGATTATTAAAGAAAAAAGGGAATCCATCTTATATCTTGACTTCTGGTTTTTGCTAATGGCCATGCAGTTGTCTTTACGTACACTTTTCTAATTTGACTATGAATTTGGTGTCTCATATATAAATTCTTTCGTCTTCTCATACTTAATTCTCAATTCAAGGTCTTTCCACTGAAGATGACTTAAAGCGGCTGAGAAAGCTAGCTGGTTTCCAGAAAAAGGTTCTGGAGCATGCTTTTTTATGTAAGGCCACATATATTCATTCGTTCTTGTTACTATCACATCTCTTTATTTTTTAATGTCTTTTTCATGGATGTCGAATACTTTGTCCGGAGAAAACCTGAATTGTTTATTTCTTGATTTGGTTTTAACCTTGTAGTCCCAGCAGCTGAGAGAATTGTTTATAGCACATGCTCAATCCATCAGATTGAAAATGAAGATGTTGTTCAGTCCGTCCTGCATGTTGCTTCATCTCTTGATTTCCAACTGGAAACAGCTTTTCCACAGTGGCCTCGCCGAGGTCTCCCAACATTTCCTGGATGTAAGTTTTGTTATGTGTGATGCTTTATTGGGATGTTGTGGAACTTAAGCAAGTGTGGATCCTGATTTTGTCTGTACTCTGTAGACACCAGCAAACGATTAAATAAACAGTGTATATCTGCGTGATGTATGATATTCCGATGGACAGTTGGGATATTGTTTCTCAAGTGGACTCAAAACCAGATTCACCATCTCTAGTTTTATCATTACTCTACAAAAGATTATACCTTTTGCACGCTCTGCTAGACAATTTTCTAGTCGGGGTAGTTGCACTTTCTTGAAGAAATATTTGAATCTTGAACCGAAGGTAGTGTTGCTAACTCACCTTTTCTTTTCCGGCAGCTGAACATTTGTTGAGGACACATCTCAACGAAGACAAAGAAGGATTCTTCATTGCACTATTTGTCAGAAAGGATTCATATCGGAAAGAAGTTGAAGTAAGAAGAGCCGAAAACCATAAATGCACAAAACGTGAAAAAAGGTTCAGAAAACCTTTGAACTATTTTGTTGCGAAAATGCTCAAATTGGAAATGCACCCAAGATATTTGCAGGCTCGTTCCCGATAGGATGATGATGCTGATAGGTGCTACTTCATGTTGTCATGCAACTGATGTATCCTGCCTGGACTTCATATTTGAGTGCTTTTGTAGATGGCTACAGTTCTGCTAAGATTGTGTCACTGGCTGGATCTCGTGGTATATTGATAGGGAATCTGAATTGGGCCTGGAGTAAGCCGGAACTGGTCTGAGAACTCTGAAGTGTTTAAATACGAAAAGTTGCTTGAGGTTGAAGCAATGACAATGTCTCTTTGAAGGCATGTTCTAGCATTTCACTGAGAAGTGTGTCTTGTTAGGAATATGTTTTGAGATGGAACAATATTTTATAGTAAGAATGATTATTGTAACTCCATGTTATACAACACTGTTAAAAATTGTTAATGAACGACTCTGAATAACCCTTCCGATGAAATATGTTCTAAGTTGTTTGGGAACAATACATTTGCAGAAATTAGTATCACCGAGCTAATATTCCCTCCGTTCCATTAGTAATGAAATATTTTTTCGTTTTCAACGACCCATCAAAATGAAATAATTTTTAATTTATGAAAATAACCTTCAAATACGATTAATTTTTAATTACATATTAATTGGACCCGTACTCAATTAATATTTCAAGTTTATTTTTAACCACATCTTATATATATTTTTTAAAAGTAAATGGAACGGGAAAATGATGGAATCTAGAAATTTACAAAGAATTTACATTTATATTACAAATTTAATCCAGACACAAGCACTTGATAAAAAATGATAAATGAACTCACAATGCTTACAAAAACTAAATATGACATCATAATGCTTAACTAGAACAGAAAAAAGGGGGTAAAGAAACAAGTATAGAAAAACTATAAAAACTTATGTACAAGTTGGTATCCCCTTGGTATTACTTAAATTAATTTCGTTTGATTGAACATAAGTACCTTAAAAACTTCCGCTAAATTTCAAACTCCAAATTTGACATTACATTTTGAAAATATCTAAAATTTAAAATTCATAGGGAAAATTCTAATAGTATGATTCCAATTTTGTCTAGAAAAGCTGCCATCAATCAGGAGTCAACGAAAATTGACATGAGTAAAGAGTTAAAATAGCTTATGCAAAACCAAGCTTATGATTTGTAGTTTATAAAATCCAATCAATTTTTATGTATATAATATTAACTCTTTTAATAAACTAATTTGTTTGTTAGACTTGTCTCTATTGAGATATATCCCTATTATTAATAAAATTGTTAATTTTAATCATCAATCTATTTATATTTTTAACAAAATAAATCTCGTTGTATATTTAAAAATTTGAATGTTATATGCATTGGTCGTTAAATAAATTGTCTTCAGAAATTATCTATAAATGGAATTAATTCTTTTCATAGATATAATAATAAGAAAAAGTAAATAAAAGTGCCACTTTACATGATAGTTCTTACATTTAAAACCTGCTTAAAATAACATTTACAATTATGGTCACCTAATTTTTACCCCTAATTTTCGCTGTTGACTTTCCCGAAATACCCCTTGATGCTTTCCCATTTGCATATAACTCACGTCAATTATAATTTCGTACGTACGGACATTCCACCATTACTTTTTCTCTCTCGCCTTTTCTTCTCTCTGTTTTCTCCTCTCATTTTTTTTCAGTATTTTCTCTAAGTTTTCTTTCGATTTTGCTTTATCTTCGTACCAGAAGCATGGATTTCATGGTTTCGTTAACCTATAATGGTCCCAGTCATGCTTTTGGTATTGGATCTGGTTTTACCTTTTCTAATTTAGTTGGATATTGCAGTTTCAAGATTTCGATTGAATGATTTGAATTCATCGAGGTTTTTTTTATGTTGTTGATTGGAAGATATTTTTGGTATTTACTGATGACGACTTGAATAATATGGTTGGGATGTGCAAACTTCATGGATTGAGGTTTGTGGATATGGATATTGTAGTTTGGTGAAGATCATTGCTTGGATGTTGATCCCCTTAATGTTCGTTGTGGTAAGAAAATGTATATTGGGGAGGGTAGTGGTTTTAAACACGCTGATAGTAGAGTTGGTGGATCTGATAGTAGGGTTGGTGGATCTGAAACTAATTTCGGTGTTGCTGGTAGAGTAGATACTATTGGTGGATCTGAAACTAGCTTTAATCATCACTAAACTAGCTTTAATCATCATGAAACTAGCTCAATGATCCTGAAACTATCATTAATCATCATGAAACTAGCTTTAATTAGCATGAAACTAGCACTTTCTATACTTAAACTATTATTATAGTCCCGAAAAACGCTTAATTAGGGTTTAGGGTTGAGGACGGGTGTACCCTAAGCCCTAATTAAGACCATATCTCTCGGAGGGGGTTTCAAATTCAATGGGTTTTTAGAGTTCACCATTCCCTTTTAGGGTCTTAGAACCATGAGACTAGCATTTATCATCGAGAAACTAGCTTTAATCATCATGGAACTAGCTCAATGAACCTGAAACTATTATTAGTCATCATGTAACTAGCTTTAATCATCATGAAACTAGTTGAATGAAACTGAAACTATCATTAATTATCATGAAACTAGATTTAATCATGATGAAACTAGCTTGTGTGGTCATGAAACTAGTTTTTTAGTCCATAACTAGCTTGTGTAATCATGAAACTAGCTTTTTGGGAATGCAAAATTAATACAAATGATATTTAAACTAGAATAAAGGCACTTGAAACCACCATAAAACAGAGTATTCATACATTTTTTTAAACTACCACAAAACAGAGTATTCATACATTTCTGGTATTAACCAAAATATACATATCAGTCCAACATGAAACTAGTTTCAGATCTGCCATATTCTTCGTGAAGAACAGGGGTCCACCTCGTCATTGATTAGCTTTTGGAATAACACCTTGAATGGTGTTTTACGAGGCCAGATACATGTTCTGAAAGTTGTAGAGTTTTTAGATACTCTAAACATCCCCTCAGATCTCCACGATTGAATGTTGTCTCCGTAACTTTTTATTTTCATGGAATCAATACATGCAAAAGGTCAAATTCCCATGAAACTAGCATAACATAAGTCATGAAATTACTATAACATAAGTCATGAAACCATATGTATAATATAAGTCATGAAACTAGCTCAATGAACCTGAAACTATCATTAATCATCATGAAACTAGCTTTATGAACCTGAAACTATCATTAATCATCATGAAACTAGAATTTATCATCATGAAGCTAGCTTTAATCATCATGAAATTAGCTCAATGTACCTGAAACTATCATCAATCATCAATAAACTAGCTTTAATCATTATGAAAATAATTTTATGAACTTGAAACTATCATTAATCATCACGAAACTAGTTTTAATCATCATGAAACCAGTAACATAATAGAAGTCACGAAACTAGCATAACTCAAGTCATGAAACTAGTATACACATAGTTCATGAAACCAGTATAACAGCCATGGATCTCAAACTAGCAAATAAATGTTTAACATGAAACTAACTAAAATCGAGTTAGATTGGATCTGAAACTAGAAAAACACATGTTTAACATGAAACTAACTAAATTCGAATGATATTGTATCTGAAACACATATGCATGTGAGTGTAACACTCATTGAACATGAACTAACCAAAATTATAAAAAAAAATGAATTAGTTTCGTACCTTTATCAGATTTGAGGATTTTTGGTTTCGTTTCTTCCTTTTTTACAACATTTTTGGGGTTTTTTGGGCTCGATTCTTCCTTGTTTGCAGCGGATTTACTTGATCTCGTCATTTTTTAGATCAGAAAACAGTAAAGAGAGGAATCGAAATCTTGTTGAAGAAGAATCGGGAGAGAGGGAAATTGAATTTGAATGATAGAAATGACAGTTGAATAGACGCGACAATGATTTATAGGGATAGTTTTGTCCGATCAATTGTTGATTTGGGGCCCAGAAAATAAAATGGGCTTATGTGTAAGAGTTATTTAGCGCTATACTTATTTGTAATAGTTGTTGTTTAGTAGCTTATATTGGTAATTCTTTCTATAATAATTAGATAGTCTATGAAAAGACGATTTTTCCATTAGATTTAAAAATTTTCATTTTATTTATATTAAACCCACAAAATCTAAATAAGAACTCACGTACAACATAAAAATTCATAGACTGTAAATAAAAATCCATTAATAGTACATAAAAATATATACACATTAAATAAACATTTACAGATTATAAATAAAAAATTAAAATTTTCATATATAGTACTTTTCTCTGGTCTTTACATATAATGAATTATTTATTTCGGGAATAAACCGTACGAGATGCAACTTGCCACTAGGCTAAAGATTTGAGTTCTGACAAGCTAATGCTAAAGACTACGATGTTCTTTTGGCAGGTAAAATTACAAGTCCCCTTCTTCTCTTTGAATAAATAAATGGCGATTCATCGTGAAGATAGATAGATAGATATCATCTCTTGCCATGACGGAGAATTTGGTGTCTGCCTCTCCTCCGCCGGTGGTGCATGTCGCCGTTGGAACCTCGCCGGAGAAGACGGCGGCGTTGCTGCGGTGGACTTTCACAAACTTCGACAACCAACACCTTTCTCTGCTTCACGTCCATCGCCCTTCTTCTCGCATTCCCACTCTCTGTAAGTACTCTACTGGTACTATTCCTACTTAGCTTTTACCGTTAATTTTATCAAATCATATGCAGTTATGCTTTTCACTATTCTCCATTTTATCAAAACTTATTACTAGGCCATTTTATCGCATTGAAACCTACCAATTTAGCCTAAAATTACAGATGAGGAGTCGAAATTGATAATTCATAGTGATTGATGTAAACTATTGGTGAAAGACCAGTATGATGCTTAGACGTGTGATCTTTTGTTCGATTGTTCTTATCAGTATTCGTTCTATTAGTCATTAAAAACTTCTTATTCTAATCCTTTTGAGTAGTTAGGACTTAACAGCGTTAATCATGCCATGATCGATGAAGAAGTTTGTTAATCAATAAGCATCCATAGAGATATTTTCTTTGGTTGAATAAAAGTTGAAGATGATTTCCTTGTTCAAATGAAAATTGACTTTGGGATTAAAGTATAGGACCTTTAGTTTTGCTTGCTCAACTGATTGGTTGTTTCAGAATGTTTTTAAATCAGTAGTTGCTGTTGTTTCTTCGTTTGCTGATCATTGTGGTCCAGCACATGTGTTTTAAGTTTGTCAAATTGTCATTGAAGGTTGCATGAAGGAGTGATCTCGTGTATGGCCTGGTCAGGCGTACCAATAAAATAATTGATCATCAAACTATTGACTTGGCACAAAAGTGCAGCTGACCTTTCTTTAATGTTTGGTGTCACTTATGTTGGACTTAGATTATTTCTCCCACTTATGTTATTTTCCATTTCGAATGTTTTTTTGTTGTTGCTCCCTATTTATGACAGTTTTTGAATATCATGCAGTGGGAAGATTACCAGCAAGTCAAGCAAGCCCTGAAATGGTTGCAGCATTTAGAAAGGAGGAGAGAGAAGAGACGGTGAAATTGCTATCAGAATACTTGATGATATGCACCAGATCTAAAGTATAATTTCTTCGAATCTCTTATGGCATCTTAGTAAACATTACTTCTTGATTTTCTTTCAGCAAAGATTAACTAGCATATTTGAAGCCTGATAGCAAACTGGTATGACTATTTAAAGAACCACATCTCCTTGTGCTAACTGCTAAGATATAAATTGTTTCTAACAAAATTAGGTTATGATTCCAAATAACAAGTAATCTCCCTACCAATAGCTGTTGCCAACTCCGTTTCCATGAAATTGGACACTGAACACTCAAAATCTTCTAGTTACATGCTTGGTGTTATCTTCTAGTTAAACTCAAAGATGAAATCTCTGGTTATCATGAGCTTATCTGATATTTCACTGATCAGTAGCTTATAAGTTAAATAAGCTTATTTATCGTTTGACTAAATAAGCATGTTAATTACTTGAATGCTTAGCTTGTAGCTAATAAGCTAGGTTGATTTGATAAGCTACTACAACTAGCATATGTAAGCTCACTTAGCAGTTTTTAAATTCTATATTCAACAAATTAGCCAACTTATTAAGCACCTCCATTAAAATCAGCTGCTTATCAACTCAAAATTCAGCTACCTTTTGTAGATTTCATATCAGCTGCCATCCATGTAATTAGCTAGTTTTGCTAAACATAGAAAAAAATGATTGCTAGAAACAGAGTAATAAATTTATTAGTGACTTAGTGTTTCATCTACTAAATTATTATCAAAAGGTATGTAATTATATGGCTTGGTGTCTATCAGCAATTGAACCTCTAGTGCTCGCTTGGATTAGAGGTGCATAGCTGATACCTGTTTTAAACCAAAAAAAGAAAAAAGAAAAGGAAATGAAAATGGAAAGTACCGTGACTAGTTACTAACGCAGAAATGGTGTTTGTATGAAAAAGTTCCGTAGAAGCTTTGTTGTGTAGTTATGGGAGTAAGTCCAAATAATGATGCAATTAAGTAAATAGTTTATTAATTTTCAGCATTTTGATGTACTCAAAACCAGAGCAAACATTCTGTTAACTATAATAACTTTCTACACTTAATCAAACTAATCATATTTTACAATACTGATGAATTGTGATACTATATTGCAGGTTAAAGCAAGCATCCTAATGAGTGAAGCCAATGAAGCCCAGAAGGAAATTGTGAATCTAGTTAATCTACACAACATCAGGAAATTAGTTGTTGGAGCCATACCAGAGTATGTTTATTCTTCTCTTGGCTCTCTACTACTCTACTTTAAAAGGACCTTGTCTTATTGAATCTTGAAGCTGAATTGCCGATGTGTTGATTTATTCACTTGAATTATGAGAGAAATTAGCTCATTATTGTGTGGGCATGAAAGTTCCATACTTTATTACCCAATTAATGCATTGTATAAATATGTTCTCCTATACAATACACGATTACCGCAGAGAAATATTATCTAAAACTGTGGGGTAAAATAAAGCAGGATGCTGATGATATAGTAATTTTTATTTTATTTTTCTGTTGAAACGGCAAAGGTGATGAAATAGTCATTGATTCTAGTGGTTCAACTCCTTGAGATTCTTTAAGTTATTGAGATAGTGACATCATGGTGTATGTTGTTAACTCAAAAAATGTAGTGGCATCATGTGTAATCATATTCTATTGTCGGTTCGAGTTAAATACAATGTCAATTTCCAACCGAAATTGTGGATAGCTCATATCAGTAAGCCAGTCATGGTCAAAATTTAAGACTTCAGTTATTGCAACCACTAGCTTTTGCTTATGTATGTGCTGTCAGCTCTACTTATAACTGAAAGAAGTTTTTTCCTATTTCCTTAGCCCCTCGACTTTCTGGTTTCTCTGTCTAAAATGAGATATTCTTATGCAAAACTATTTCTCATAGTTGTTTTTCTTTCCCTCATTACTTTAGTCTGGTCTGAGCTTTTGTAATATAGTAAAAAGCACTGGAAGTTAAATATGGCTAAAAGGCCTGCTCAGAAGTGTCAAAACTGCCTTCTTATGTTCTGAACAATATTTTGTCTTAAACATCCTATGTGACTAATTTATATCCATAATTGATGACATTCTGTCCTCACCGCTGTAAAATTGTTTGTGATTGCTTATGCATGCTTCCAAATTAGGACGTTTTTCCTAAGAGTTATACTTAAGTAATTGAATGCAGTTGTATTAAAGGTAAAAAGACCTCCCGCAAGGCCAGCCATGCTGCAAAACATGCTCCTTCATTTTGTGAGATATGGTTTGTTGACAAAGGGAAATTGATCTGGACAAGACAGGCTTCTGGAATAGTGCCTTTACATTGCCAGACTGTATCTTCTTTCAGAAGCTTAAACACAGACTCTGGATACTTCACCTCTTCTGAGAAGCGATCATCTTCCTTCTCAAGCTTAAAGTCGGTGGAACAGTTGAACATTCAGCTGGCCGAAGTGAAAGAGGAAGCTGACGAATCGAATAACGAAGCATATATGCAGCTTCTCGAGTACAAAGAATTTGGAACCAAAGCTCTAGAAACATTTAACGAGGTAATAGTTACCTGCCTGCCATTTGAATCAGATAGGATGGATCGTACTTGTTAAATAACTTAACACCCCAAATTTATTACGCTAGATGATATTCAGCTAATCAGCTCCTTGAAGTTTGCGTGATGAGCTATTTAGATCTCCAGCAGAGAACAAATACTAACCAAAATTTCATACAGATTATACTCAGCCCTTGTAAGCTTATTGACCTTATTTATGTGGAAAGATTGTTTGTTGAATTTCCTAAAGATGTGGGTGCATATGTATATAAAATAACTCATACCTTAGAGTTGAGCTGTTTCTGTTATTAATTCACTTTAAAGCTTCATTCTAACAAGATAGTATTCACTCCAGCTGGTGGTATTTTTGTCTAGAGTTGAGTCTTGTAATGACCCATACCATATCCGTTTACTATCTAGAGTCAAGGTTCTTATGGCTCTTTCAGTGTACATAAGATTTTTTTGACTCTGAATTAAGAAATACACAGTTGGTCATAAACTGAATGAACCTTTAGTATGTTTTGGTCATTTAACGATGTATGTAATTTTGTGCTATGTTCTGTCAGGTTAAAACTATGGAAATGGCTCATTTACGTGAACTAATACTCCGTGAAGATGCTGAGTATGCGCTTCAAGTTACAATGCAAGAACAGGAAAAGATCTTGGAAGAAATAGAGAAGATGAAGCACCAACTTCAGAGGACCATGTTAAATATTGCATTCCTAGATTCCCGTACACAGGAAGCAAACTGCAGACGAGAAGAAGTAGCTGGAGAACTTGAGCTTATTCAGTCTTCCATTGCATCTTTGAGGGAGGAGAAAAGAAAACTTCAGTTGGAGAAGATTGGATCCCAAAAGTGGCTCGATACCAAAATACCTGATCAATATGAGAACGGGAACGAGATAAAGTGTATGGAGTCGGTGGGTAATTTATCAAAATTGCAAGTATTTTTATTAACGGATCTGGAGACAGCTACGTGCAATTTCTCTGAGAGTTTCAAGATTGGAAAGGGGGAATTTGGCATTGTATACAAGGGAGAGCTGTTGAATAGAACTGTTGCGATAAAGAGGTTGCATTTCTTTAATATCCAAAGGCAAATAGAGCTCCACAAAGCAGTAAGCTCTCTTTCTCTCTCTGTGCCTTCCCCATATTTTACAGATATGCAAAAGTGTTCCCTTCAGTTCAAACTAATTCCATGGTACTTCAAAATACTGCAGTTTTTATAATGATATCTGGGTATAGATGAAAACATATTTGCAGGACCCCTTTTATAGCCGTGTACGGGAATGAAATCCCCCTTGAAAGAGACTGCTTGGGCAAACTTTTGAAAATATTGAGGGCTCTTTGCCTGTTTCTAGGTTGCGGGAATGAAGTTCCTCATGATTAGAATCTCAAGGGTGTCATGTTCAATTAGTAATTCCTTTAGCTTCAGCTAGACCTGACTAATTCTTTTCTGACTGTGAAGGTTGAAGTTTTTGGCAAACCGCATCATCCACATGTCGTGGAAGTGATCGGAGTATGTCCAGAATCCTGGATATTTGTTTACGAATATTTGCCCGGTGGTAGCCTTCAGAATTATCTTTGTAGCAAGAACAACATTGGCACCCTTAACTGGAAGACCAGAGCACAAATGGTGTCTGATATTGCAAGCGGGCTCTCTTTTTTGCATTCTGCAGGACATAATAGTGACGTGCATGGAAACTTGAAGCCTGAGAATGTTCTCCTTGATCTCAAACAGAGATGCAAGATAAGTGATTATGCTGACTGTATGCTTACAGGAAGCCAGGCTTTACGTTGCCCAAGTTTTCGTCACAGTAGTGCAGCAAGTAGAGACTTCTCATATACAGATCCTGAATATCATAGAACTGGATTGATAACCCAGAAGTCTGACATTTTTTCATTTGGGTTAATTATACTTCAGCTGGTAACCGGAAAAACTCTGGGGGGTTTAATAGCACAGGTGTGCAGGGCAGTTTCCAATGGAGAAGTGACATCTGTGTTGGATTTATCTGCTGGTGAATGGTCTACATATGTGGCTCGGAGACTGGTAGAGTTGGGATTACAGTGCTGTGAGTCCAACAGTAGGGACAGACCGGAGCTTACTCCATCCCTTATTAAGGAGCTGGAGCATTTACCTTTCTTGGAAGACCAAACAGTACCATCTCTTTTCTTATGCCCCATTCTTCATGTAAGTGTTACTCTTGCAGTAGTCATACGTTTTAACTTGCAATAACCCCCCTGCCCCCCTGAAAGTTCTATGCCCCATGTTTGTTAAATAAATTAGCAAAATGGCCAACCACACCTCATCAAGACAACAAGGTTCCGCCGCCATCCCGGTGTAAAACCTCCACTTACTATTTTGCATGTGTTCAGACAATAGATTTTTGGCATGTCGAACTATTCTTAATCAATTATGTATGATGTTTGTATTAGTTAGTACTACCTTTACTTTGTATTATCTCAGATTTTTCGCATGTGTGTGTTAGTGTAGCTTCTAGCTGGATAATAAACAATTGAAGTCTTCACTAGAGATCCAGTTTGGGTGATTTCTGGATGGGAAATGATCGCTGTCTTCGTTGACATGTATTCTACTTTTAGGAATGTTTTTGTGCAATCAAACTCAGCAAGTTTTTTCTTTAGGTATCTCTGTTTGAAAGGTTCTTTCTGTATTTATAAAAAAAAAAAAAAAAGACGAGGATGGAGTTTGGACTTCTCTTGGGGATATTTGCATCTTCAAGTTCCTGAGTGTTCTTTAATTTTCAGGAAATTATGCATGATCCTCAAGTGGCAGCTGATGGGTTCACATACGAGGGAGATGCACTGCGTGGATGGCTGAGAAAAGGCCATGAAACTTCTCCGATGACAAATGTGAAGTTAAGCCATTTAGATCTGATTCCAAATGTTGCTCTGAAGCTAGCTATTCAAGATTGGATCTGCAGATCCTGAAATCTGACACCAAGAGATTAGATTCCACTTGGAATGCAAATTGTCATCTGAATTGCATTGTTAGTACTATAACAGGTAAATATTTAACAATCCACTTACAGTGTAGATTGAATTTTCATGTTCTTAATGAAATGAAATTAATTTGTAAGTGCCAAGAAAATTATTGGAAATTTGAATACTGATTAAGATAACAAACATTACAAGACTCAACCCGCATATGTACTTGTGTAGTTATGCGGAGGACATGCAACTATCATAATTCAATTGCAGCGAACATGGATTCTGTTGATAACATTACAAGACAGACCACAGTTCACGCACAATAAAACCACGAACAAGATTATTTTGTGCATACTGTGTTATGCACACTCAAGTTAACACGATAATAACTATGTATCCAGTATATGCCTGTAGTTATGCATTTGTCAACACCTATCAGCTGCAAGTGTGTTGATAGTTTAGCCTCAGTTCAACATGTTTGGTTGTGGCTCATGATCTGCAGATCAAAGCAGAGACAAAGCTGTTAGATGCTCCGTGTCATCATCAAACGGATGATGGTCTGCCATCAGCATGTTTATTTTGGATGGCTCATCTCTACGGTCACTCAGCAGGGGCTTCGACTCCCCTGTGTTCAAGCTTCCTTCATCCACTTGTCTCACAAGAACTGCTTCATCAGGAGCCAAGTTTTCTTTGGTATCGACCTGATCACCACTCAGACTTCTAGGGAACAAGTTCTCTGGTAGCTGGTTATTAACAGGAATTGTCTTCTCGGTTTCTATTTTAAGCACACCATTCTGGTCATGTAGTGAGAAGAAATCTTCCTGGTTGCTGTGATCGAACTGTGTATTACATCTGCCAAATGATTTCACTGTTGATTGTTGCAAAATCTCTTGACCTGATGAAGTCCGGTGGCTGAAACTACCGAATCCCTGGATACCTCTTGAAATCTTGCGAGCCTTGTCCCTTTCTTCTTTGTAAAGGGGACCTTTCTCCAGCAACTTCAATACCCTTTCAGACTTCTTTCTGACATTTAGACCCCAGTTAAATCTGCAAGCAAATAGGTACACAGTAGAATTAGGCAATGAAAGTATATAGCAGCAGAAGAAGATTCAAACCTGTGCGAAAAATCAATTACCCTTTGTCATCAATGAGCTGAAAATTTCCCATTTCCGTGATAGCATCTGTATCAGATTGAAACTCATGTGCAGTACTCTCAGGGCCATGAGTCAACAAGTGTTCCAGCACAATCAGAGCCTTGTATGATGCTCTCCAGTTCCTCTTGTCAAATCTTACCAGCCTAATGGAAGAAGAAGAAAAAAATCAACTTCTATAATCGGATTAATCAAAAATAAAAAAAGAACAAGATCATCCTATTAGACCAGTTACCTTGTGTGCAGAATCTCCACAACTCTCCAGTAATCATCCACTTCGAAAGCTGCTTTCGAAATCAGCTTCAACGTTCGTGCATCCGGGCCTTCTGGATTCCCATTTGTAGCCTCTTCTGCCAATCTTGAACACCAAAATAAACAAGATCAGTTTTTTCTTCATTCCCCAGGTTCATACATAACATATGTAACAGATAGTTCAAAAAGTATTTCGAAATAGATGAAACAGTAGAAACTCGACGATGATCCGAAAGGCGAAAAACTTACAGTTGAGCAGGAGTGACATCGGTTAGGACCAATCTGGCAGTCTTGATCTTCTCCTTGAAGAAGAAAGAGGCTTGTTTCTTGAAGTCATGGAAAGTGGGCTTGGTGATGTTACCATTCATGCTGCTGCTGCTGCTTAGGATTGACATTTTTCTTCTCTTTTGAATCTTGATGATGATGATGATGATGATTCCAGGATATTCAAACTTTGAAACCAAAGAGCTCTAAAAGCTAGAGTAATAAATAGCAGCAAGTGTGGATTTCTTCAAACAAAGTGGGCAAAGATTTATTATTGATCTTGCCGGTCTAACTAATATGGTTGACATAGCTAACACCTGTCTACTGCTAACTCATATAATGGCGTATTTTTTTGGTTTTATAATTTTTTGAAAAGATATATCACTGTTCACTACTACTATGTATACAAAAAGATGAAAAAGACCGCCATTGGTGCTGAGTACCATGTAATTTGGCCATTTGGGTGGGTAGCATTTGGCATCTACTTTCAAACAGAATCAATCTAAAATTTTACATGATTTCAAATTGCACATCTTACCTCATGTACTGAGAGAGAGGTTCGGGAAGGGTTTAAGCTTTTTAAGTTTAAAATTTATAAACGTTACAGTTAGTCTGTTCCAGATTCTCATGTTTCAAATTGATAATTTAGTTGTTCTACCAATAAGTCTAAAATACTTTGGGGCTGTTTGTTATACAATTCAAATTGATAAAACTCGATTCAAATGACATGTTTTGAATCGGATTTTGTCAATTTGAATTGTGTAACAAACCGTCCCTCGTAACTGCATATAAGTGATAAACAGTACTAGCAAGTAGTGACTTAAATGGAAGACGACTCTTTAGCAAAGTGATCACTAGATGTAATCAGACAGTCGAGTACTACTAGTTCGGATTATACATCTCATCTAATGTTCTTTGTTGATAGTTAAGTTTGTTATAGTCCTCTATCTATGAAATCAAGATCTAAAATAAGGTTTATTATAATATATATATCAACTGTTGTCATATATGACAATTACAATGCAGTGTTTATCAGAATAATTGGTGTGTGTTGGTCACAAATCACGATGAGAGAAAAGGACATCACAGTAGTATTACAGTTTACTGGACTAGTTCAAAACAAATTAACCAACAAAGGAGATTTGAATTCAAATTGAAAGACTTCCAAGTCCCCTAACTGTCACTCATCTGGTCTCATGTCTTGAGCTAATTATACTGTCGCATTCATGTTTGAATTTCAAGTCCATACTACAGACAGGTGGTCAAGTGGGTACATACCCCCTCCGTTCTCAAGAATTAAACACAACATCAGTGCTATTTTAATGCAGTTAATTATTTATTGTTATAATATAAATATTAAATTAGTTAGTAAAGATAAGTTTTTAGTATAATATGAATACTAGAAGACGTATGTCACGGTACGCATGACAATCAATATTGTTTATTAGCTCATATGAAATTTATGTGAATATAAAAATGAAGTCTTGTTTATAAAAAACAAAATAGTTTTCTTTAGTCAGTTAGACGAAGCTTAAGGTTTTTTTTTTTAGACATAGAATATGAAATATATTGATCAGCCAAAAAGCACCATTCCTATCTATATCAATATCTCTAGCTAGAAGATGGGCTACTGTATTACCATTCCTATCAAAATAAAACAACACTGAAGCAAAATAATTTACTAATCTCTTAGGCTCAGAAATAATTCCACAAGCAGAAGCTAGAATAACTTGAGTAGCTTGCTACAATCTCCTTCCACAATTACATTATGCAAATGTAACTCCTGCGCAAACAGTACAATACACTTAGTAGCGATGGTTTCAGCTGATTCTGGACAATTAATCCTAGTAAATTTCACACCAATCCATGCATGTACCAGTTTCCCATCCTTGTGCAACATCTGGTGGATGAGTATGGGCAAAAGTGGCATGAACCAACAACATCCATCCTCTATTCTCAATTTCTCATGCACATGTTGATTCCTATTATACCTCATCGTCCAACGCAATGCACAAATGATTCCAACTCATCTTTGAATCCCATAGAATTTGATTTGATTCCCTGAGCAAGACTATGTACCAGTTATCACAACAGGTTGCACGAACACAATGTTGTTGCTATCAAGTAGCCCCATATCAAGACTGTATAGGCTACTTTCTCTTATCCTTTGGTCCTCTTGGTACGGTGATCTTCGTAGCGTTTGAGGTCATTGAGTCATTCCCTTTCGAAAGTGGCTTGCCCCCTCTCTTGGATTCGTACCTTCGTGATTCATTAATGGGAGGTCCATCAATGCTACTGTTGTTCATGCTTAGCTCCATATCATGTGCACGAGTTGCTAACTCTTCGAATGACCGT
>JAYMSP010000828.1:0-40601 GCA_036897095.1 Plantago elongata | reverse complement strand
GTAGGATCATCAATTGGAACATCATGCGAGGCACTGAGCTTTGGTTTGGTGTCTATTAGCGTCGGTGAAGAGTTGCATTGTGACATCCCGGCCCTTTCAAGAAGCTCGGCAGCAAACTGTTTTTGAGAGAGAAAGAGACCATCATCATGTCGTGTAACTGCAACACCCAAGAAGTAACTGAGCGGGCTGAGATCCTTCATAGCGAATTCAACACTCAAGTATGACATGATAGATTGGCAAAAAGTGTCGGTAGACGCCGTAAGAATAATATCGTCAACATAAAGAAGAATGTAGGCAATACCACTGTTGCGCCAATAGATAAACAGAGAGTGATCAACCGTGATGTGAGAGAAATCGATTGAAGAAATATGATCAGCAAATCACTGATACCAAGCGCGAGGGGCTTGCTTGAGTCCATAAAGAGATTTCTTCAAGAGGCAGACATGATCAGGCAATAGCGGATCCCGAAACCCCAAAGGTTGGTGCATATAGATGGTTTCAGAGAGATTGCCATGAAGAAACGCATTCTTGACATCTAATTGGTGAATCGACCAGGAGTGAGAGATTGCAATGCTCAGAACAGTGCGCATAGAAGCCGGTTTGACAACCGGGCTAAATGTTTCATCGCAATCAACACATTTTTGCTAAGATCGGCCGTCACCTACAATACGGGCTTTATGCCGCTCAAAGGAACCGTCAGAGTTCTTTTTGTGGCGAAAAATTCACATCGAACGAATAATGTTCGCATTACCAGGTTTCGGAACTAACTCCCAAGTCTTATTGTCAATAAGAGCATTAAACTCATCGATCATTGCATTCTTCCAGTTCGGATCACTTAGAGCAGCAACTGGACTATGCGGAAGAGGGGAAATAACCTGAGAGGATGCTAAGTTGACAAAGTCGGGACCATAGTACTTAGGATTAGGAATGCGAGTCCGAGTAGGAGGGAGTTGTGGGGGTGGAGGTGTAGAAGCGGGCAGGGGAACATCAGGCCGCGCTAAAGGCAAGACTACTGGAGGGACAGCAGGTTGAGGATCAACCACGTCCGGAGGGGCAGAGGGGGCTGCCGGACTGTTTTGCCGAGAGGGGGCAGTGGCAGAGAGTTGATGAAGGAAGTAGGGGTCGACCGGGGATTACAAGAAGTAGTAGGCGGTTGGGACAGGCGTATGAACTTGAGAACAGGGAAAGGAGGCTTCATCGAAAACGACATGTCGAGCAATAAAGATTTTACAACTCGAGATGTCATAGCATTTGTATCCGCGGATTCGAGGGATCCCCGAGAAAGACACAAGGTGTGGAACGGGCCTGAAGTTTGTGAGTTGTGGTTGAGGGAAACAATGGAAAACAAAGGCAACCGAAGACCCGTAAGTGAGTAAAGGTAGGTGCTTTGATACCATGTAAGAATATAATTTCCTAGAGTATTATTGAACATCAATGTGATATTTATACTAGAGATACAACTTAATATATGGAGTACTATTAGAAAACTAACTCTAATTATATACAAAACATATATACACGCTAAAAGTATTATCATGGAGCTTAGTGAACTTTAATTTGTATATCACTGGTTAATACTTTGTATATTTATGATCAGAAAATGTATCACTAATAAGCACAATTATCATCTCCTCTCAAGCTTGGAGTTTCTTTCTAAGGTCAGCAAGTAATGCGTGTGTTCTATTGTTGCTCTTTAACCATAGTATCATACAACTTGGATCTTCGCGGTGTGTTTCCTTTATTCATTTTTTAATATATAGCTTTACAATGTAAAAGTATATTAGCAATAGACCGGTATTTATAATGTCTAACTGATTGACAAGCTAACCAGCCTACCTAAATAATTTAACCGATCAATTAGTTCACAACTTAACTTGACATACTAGCTAGTTCACCTCACGAAATCAGGTAAATGTCTCAACCAACCATATCAAGACGAGAGTGAGACTGTCATCTTCAATACGGGATATGATGATTCTATTATGTTTTCGAAGAGATTATATATAGTGAATTAGTGATTCTATTATGTTTATGTATTTTTTTAAACGGCAAGACTACAATTACACCCTATTCTACTTCTATACCAACCACGACTACTCTTAAATCACCTTATGTTTTCACCAATGATCGAACCTTGAACCTCCTCCTTTCTAAATCATACCAATTAACCACGCATAGCCCTAAACCATCTTATGTCTCTATCAGTGATCGAACCTTGAACCTCCTCCTTCCTTCTAAACCACCTTATTTCTCCACTAAGGATCGAACGATGCACTACCGCCTTTCTGTTCCAGCTCAATTCTACTGTACCATCTTATGACTCCCAATTTTATTATGTATTGATAGAAGATTAATTACTAGGAAGTTAATCCAATTTGAGTAGTGTAAGAGTTGGAATATGTTTTTTTGTGTACTCAATTTCCAATGGATTCGTATGATGAACGTAAAATTCATGAAAGCATCAAATTCTTGGGTGGACCAAATTCTACAGCTAGCTGATCATCAGTCAGGTTTGCACGCATAACTTTTGTCTTGTCTTCATACTTTATGTATGTTGTATCCATCCATCTCCATATGTGTCTCAATTCTCATTACAAGTTTTAGAATCCTATCTTAATTGGTTATTACTCCACTTGACAATTGCAGTAGCTTTTTTTTTATAATACAGAGTTACAGACAGAACATATTTGTTGGTAGTTTTCCATACATGTTTCCTTTGCTCATTTTACTAACTTAAATAAGCATACTTTGCAGATACTCGTCGTTAAAGCTAGCTATAATTTATTTACCGGGCTCTTCAAATTAATTAAACAACCATATAGAGGTACATTGGTGTTATGGTGGTCCTAAGCAAAAATAATAATCAATTTTTGGAGGACAACTTTTTCTCCAAGAGTCACTCTCATATTAGCTCTCTCCTTCACGCCTATAGTTTTCTTGCAACTACAATAATAATGTAATAATTACCGTGCAGGGAAATGGAAATCAATAAAAGTTCAAGGTCACATGCATCCTTTTCCAAAGCTAAAAATGTAAGACTAGATTATTGTAGTGAAGAAAACAATATTTAAAGATGCCATGCAAAATGTTCATGAAATTTTAAGTAAATCATTGAACGTAGTTCACAATTATTTACCCCTACACATCTATCCGTAAATTGATAAGTTTTCTATTTGAAAGAAGATGCGATAAGTTTTCCATTTCAAAGTGGTCACGAGATATAATTAGGATTAAGATTAAGACGCTAACGGTGCACATGTTAGTGCTTAAGTACCTTTCTTCTTTTAATTGTGGTCTAATATTGGTTTTATTCCTTTTAGATTTTTCAACTACTTTTACTTTTACCTTATACAAGTACATTTATTTGTCTAGGTCCTCTAGGATATTTTCTTGTTAAAAATTACAATAGTTAAGGTACTTCCTCTTTTTTTAATCAATCTCAAATTAAGGGAATCTATTTTCCCCTAATATGATGGATTCCTTGAATCTTGCGAGGTTAATTTAAGGATGAGCGTTGGTTTTAGAAGCATTACATTCTCATTTGTATCATTTTACGGCCTGGCCTATTCCATCTTAGCATACGACCTCTACGACATATATATAAAGAATTGTGTATGTAGAATATTTAAACCGTACTCTCTAACTAGTGGTATCGCAGCTGTATTTTTTTGCAACTTTTGTTCAGTGCTAGATAAATTTTTTTGCACACGGAACTAAACTTATAGAAATGCTACATTATTAGGCATATGTATGTGTTGAGATATATGAACCATATTCTACAATAATTAAAAGAGGAAGAAAACTCATATATTGAGGGAGAAAAAGAGCTAGTTAAAAGATTTGGAGCATAGACATTTTTTGGCTTGTAACTTAAGTACATAGCATTTTGATATAATTAGCACACCACTGGAAATGTTTGTCTCGTTTTCAAATCTCACTCATATGAAAATGCAAGCTCAACCCTACCAGCCCCACCATACATACCTACCTTAGTCCCATCGTAGCGCATGGTACGTGCACAAAACAAACCCTTGATGACCGGTCGTAGATCGATCTTAACTAACTAGAATCTACATATATCGAATATGGTATGGTAACCTTAATATATATAGATCGATGGATAGATAGATAGACATATATACATTTGCATCCGATCGGGATTAATTGGCTTAGCGATGGAAGATGTTTATCGATATTATATGTCTATAGGCGCGTGGCGGTCTCACATGGCGACAACGGTTTCTCCTCCGGTGGTGGCAGAGCTTGGAAGTTCCTTGTTTGAAGGCAAAGAAAACTTTTCTTTCCGCTCGTCTTGCGTTATTTGCTGGTGTCTACACTCCAGGCTGCAAAATGCGCTGTCACCCCTGCACCATATAATTCATTATTGTTAATTGTTATATAAATTTCATTTCATTATTATAGAATTTTCTAATAATTCATTTAAAAAAGAACAACTAGTAATATTCATCTTTTCTTCTTTAAAATAAGATTCCGTTCTGTTATTCTTATTTGTCCTAGAACTCCAATTGAATCAAATTTAACACTTGACAAATACAAAAGTTTCACAAGATGTATGTTCATCCGTTTATCTAAAACGATATGTATAATTCTTACATATATGAATTCCATCTCATTAAAAAGATTAAAATCATAAAATAAAGTATTTAATGTCATTATAGAATTCACTATCTAAAAATCGAACTAGTCGAACTCCTAAAATTATATAGAATCTATTAATTTATATTAATCATCTAATACGATATTGTACATCGTTCGTTCATCACAAGTAATCAAAAACTAGATAAGTGGAAAAAATGAAGAACTTAGTTTGTTAATAATACCTATCAAAATTCAAAATAACAAGAAATTGAGGGTCATATTTACTTATGATAATAATTAGCGAATGAATTAATATAAATGAATAGATTAAAAAGCGAGATGATGTACCTATACATGTAGATGTCACGGCCAGGAATAAGACGGCGCTGGCACATAAAACAAACCCTCAAGAAGTTAGCAGTCTCTTCCATCGGCTCCGAGTTGCGGCGGTGCAGGCGCGGAGATGGCGGGAAACCAGTGGCTGCGTTCCGATGAATAGATCCTCCAGAAGATGTAGTGCCGTCGAATTCCAAGGTGAACTCGGTCATGCTGGTGTTCCTCTTCATTACAGGACCAGATGATGGCCTTGATCTCTTTCCTAACATCATCTTTTAAATCTTTTTATTAGTACTGGTTTAATTTGATTTCTTACTTCCTTTCAACCTCTCAACACACAGATGACCAACAGATTGATTGTAGTAGTTGAGTGTTAAGTGATCTTATGTTGTGAGATGAGTTCTTGAAAGAAGAAAGAACTCATGTGAGAGATAGAGAGAGAGGAGAGGAGAGGAGAGGAGGAGTGGGAAGTGTGATTGTTGGGGAGAGGAGGAGGATAAATTGAGAGCCAGAAAGGAAGGAGACAATCTAGGCCGTTGGTTTCTTTATTAATTAAGTTCATACTTAGGATGTGATATTCAGTTTACTGAATTTAATTAAATTAAATTAAATTAAAGTATAAATTATAATTAAATCGAATTGAAATTAACTGAAGTGGAATGAAATGAAGTGATTTTTAATTAAAGAGGACACAAATTTACTTGGTTCCGGTTTCATCATTAGTACTGGACATATATTTTTAAAATAATCAATAATATTTTTTTAAAACGGCTAAATTGTAACTTGAATTGGTTGGAATTGAAGCGTCTTACCAACAAACTACGCTTCGTTGTCATATAATCAATAATTTAAAAGAGATGAGAATAAATTATGAAAATTTTAAATAAACTATGAAAAATAATGAATAAAAGATTATAAATATAGTAGAAGAGATTATAATTAATTAATGAATAATTTAAATTTAAATATTATAAAATAAAATAAAAAATAAACTCAAAACGGAGTGATTATATAATAATTTAATTTGGTTTCCCTTTCACAATTTTGAGGAATGGAATGGAAGGAAGTGCATTATTATTGTGAGGCCCATCCCAACAAGTGTTTGTATTGTGTTGCTGCTTTCTTGCTTCTGTCACCGCAACTTGTACTGCAACTACTGCCACTTTATTTTATTCTACACTTAAAAATCAGTACTACTCCAAGTCCAAGATACTCCTCACTTAATTGGTTGGTTAACTTCTTATTACTGGGAAATGGAATCACCACCGCCTGTTTTTTCATTATCATGTCTTCACTAATTGGACATCCTATTGGATGTTAGATTATAGAGCATCATGTCTAATTTTATATACCCGCATTGCCTATACATTAGTTTAGCATCATTATAGAGCGGAAAAAATTGAGATACTAATTATCAATAACTATTCGTAATTTATAGTTTTAATAGTAATTCGAAGGTGCATCTCGACGTTTATGTACAAGCAATGCATCAAACTAACCGACATGCAAACTTGACAATTCCCAATAAATAGTGAATTCGGCATGCATCGCATTCTTCCTCGTAAGAATCCTAATAAGTTTGTCTCAATTAGCTTTCAAATGATGAATCCAAATGAAAATTGAGTGTTCAGTGTAATTTGTATGGAACCTTGTGAGTGCGTGATTTGAAATGTAAACCGATGGTTATTGTGGTCCAATGTAGATAATATGTTATTCACCGTACGTATAGGGTCAGATCGTTATAATAAATTATTTAAAATATTACTATATTTGATGTACACTTGCTTAAAAATCAAAATAAACATGACATTACTGGCTAGAATGGAGGAATCTTCATCACAGTATGTTTGTTACCATGACATGTTGATAAATAGAGACTAACTGCATTATGATTGGATACTGGAATCTAATCTACCTGTAGATCTTTACTTATTCATCATCACTTTGTCATATTATATTATTACCTCATGACCAATAATAACTTGATCTTATCATCGGAAACGAATAAATAAATAATATCATAATTAACTTCCTTCGACACATAGGATTATATACCTAGCTACCATCAAATTGCCAACAAAGATATTATTGCCAACAAATATCATAAAGAGAATACTATACATAAAATCATTTGAGTTCTGATTGATATGCAATTTGAATTGACAAAAGTCAATTTAAATTATTCATTTTAGACATAAAACGAGCTATTTGAATTATTTTTGTCAATTCGAATTGCATATCAAACAGTCACTTGGTTTTCTATAATGATATGCCTAATTATGATAGTTGTGTGAATGCTTAATAGCAAAACAATCATGAATTGATGGGGTTATTTGTGCTATATGTACCTCAAAGTCTTCATTTTTGAAGGTGAAGTGTTTGACCTTTTGTTCTTTTTTCACCTAAAATGTGTATGTATTTATGCGATTTTAAAGATTTCAATGCATTATAATTTCTCCATGTAAATTACAGTAAAATTATAAATTTTGTAGCAAATCGGACTTAATTTGGTGCTTGAGAGCTGAACTTGTACACATGAAATTTTTTTAGGAAGATAGTCTGTTCTTTGATATTTAACCGGGCAAGTTGTCCACATGTTAACACAAAAACCCAAATTTAAGGAACATAAAAGATCTTTTGTGGAAAAATCAAAGCATGTGAGGCAAAAATATACTTCAGGTGCTTGTGATCGTGTCTTTCTCACACCAAAGCTAGACTTCAACTCTAATCAAAATCAAATTCTAGAGGTAATTAACTGTATCAAAATGGACAATCATTTTACATGGATGTATATATATTAATTAAGCACAGTGTCGTACCAGTCTAAGATATTAAGTTTGATATCGTAGCAGCGGAGATATTGGATATTTGAAATTTTTAAATAAATGATGTCATGTTATAGAAAATGGGCTATCAAGTTCATTAATTAAAATAATTTTTCCATGATACGGACCTTTATATATATAATTTAGAGCTAATTCTTGTTAGTGCCTGTCAATGTACGTATGCAGGTAATTTAAAATCATAATGACTGACTTGTTCCAGAAGATTATAAGGGAAATTAAGTATTTGATGGAAACATGATGATGATGGCGAGATTATGAAATTGAAAAGCAACCACTTAATTTAAGCTAAGAATGAATATTTTAGATTCTTGGCAATTTTGTACTCTTTTGAAAGGTTTACACCATATGATGTTACTACTCTAATTAAAAGTTAGCGAGCAGTGGATGTTGTGTCCTCGCTCTGTCATAGATTCATCGTCGTTACTCGATCACCTTTTATGAGTTGCCTCCCTAAATATCCAGTGAAAATGTTACTATTTCTTATCAAATTTACCTAACAAATTAGAGATGTTTCGGATTCTCTCTGCTACTAAATAATTACTCAAGAAAACTGAATAATTGTTGCTAAACCTAATTGAATGAATTTTCAAGTTTAGACAACAAAGTATGAATTTCCATATTCATACTGAATTACTCCTATGTACATATGAAAGGAAAAACAAGGCCTGGGCCAGAAAATCCCTGTCTTTTGGCCCGGAAATATGAAATTGATAGGCCTCGAGCTTGTATCCTACCTGATAAAACTGGCCAAGTCCATTTTGAGTATCCAGTTCCAGTATATACTCAATCAAAACCGATCTCACTCTCGACCCCAATTAAAGTTGGATGACGAACACGAAAGTTACTCCAACTCAAATGAAACGAGAGACTCAGGCATAGAATTTGAATTGAAACAGTCACTTGAGTCTCTTAATTTCATAATGACATTATAAAACTTGCATATATAGCTTATAATCTGATGCATTGCCATTTGGCAGTGCCAATAAACTCTTGTACAACTATGTAAGTGATATTTGCATTTACCTTCGCATATATAAGAAGAGACACCAATATATATAGTATCATATTGTACAATAATCAATTCTTTACTATAACCAGCAAAGCATACGTCATGCTCTTTTCTTACTCCATGCCATGTTCACCTTGGTGATCTTATTTCACCCAAGTGTAAAGATCATCACTTACGTGAGCGTCATATAGCCATTTTCAATCATCCACTTGATACTCCAATACTTGCTTTCGCACTTGTACGACCAATACGCCCACCCGAACGTTGCATTCCCATAAACGTCTACCTGTGCTTTTGCAAATCTCTTATACTCTCTCTTTGGTGAATTTTCAACGTACAGCGCAGCTGTCCATTCTCCTGCAATGGGACATTGGGAGCAGTACAAACAATCATTCATTCCGCGATCAACTCTTCAAAACATAGTTTCTGGAAAGTTCGAAAAATAGTAGTATTTGACTTACCTACGAAGATTAAAGGACCACCGGGCCGAGTTATTTCTTTCAACTGCTTAGGCCTTTCTTTGTAGATGTAATCTGTATTCTGCATTGGATTCATGCTCTTAAAGAAATCGGAGTAGCGATTGTAGTAATGAACGTCAATTACTGAGTGCTCAAGGCCACCTGCAAACTCAAGAAGCTCTGTACTTTTCGCTTCTCCAAGTCTATTTGATAGGATCACGTAAGCACTAGGTGTGTACATTCTAACTGCATCGTAACCTGCTTTATAGAACTTCTTTAAGGTATCTAAAGAAACGCCTGGAGCTGATGGCTCATTCATCAATTCTATTGCTCCCAGACTTGGGTGAACACCATACCTGAAACAATAACAGTATTAAAACAAATTGCCGGTCTGAAAGAGAACAGGGTTATCCAGTGACTTGATAGATACATCAATTACGCTAAATTACAAAATACCGTTGAGCTAAAAAGTCTATCACCAAGACAGTTTCGGATATTTTAGAATCTCCCCATTCCAAGAATCCATCTCTGGTTCCGCTGTGATGGTTACCGTTTTGAGACCCTGGAACTGCATGAAGATCTAATATGACCTTCATGTTATAAGTACTGCAAGAGAATGGTAAAAGCATTCATAATTACCGTTGAATTTCATGAACCTAGTTCTACATAAAACAAAAACAGTGATCTTTGTACAACCAACGAGATCAGTATAATTACAAAGTTCGTAGAATACTTACAATGCCCAGGTAAAAGCATTATCCAGAGCTTTCAAGGAACCACCAACGAATGGCCTAGGTGGACTAGGATCGTCTTTGATCCACCAACCGACAGGAATTCTGACAGCATTCAGACCATTCTCAGACATAAATCTGAAATCGTCTTCCACAATGTAAGTGCTCCAATGTTTCTGTGATTCTTACAGAACTTTAGCAACTCATAGTGCTTGGTTGTCACCGATAACAAACAACATTGTTATGCACTTATGCTTTTTCTTTATTTGGTGACACTACATTGTTATGTTGATAGTTCACATAGTGATACTTTATTAAGCTTGTATGTGTGGTTCGAGAAAGAATTTACTAAAAGAACAACAATTGACGCTTTACCCTCATTATAGTAGGAGCTTCATCTGGACCAAGACCATTAGTTAACTGATACTCCCCTTGTATCGTCTTGACAATATGCATTTCAAATACGGAAGGATCTTCATCTCCCCAATCATCTATACTTCCCGAGTAGTCCGCCGTCACAGAGTTCTGTGTTTCTGCCTTTGACATAGCAAATTTGTACCCATATAAGAAACGAGAAAGAGGCAGGTTTGCCTTAACATCCCCTGATATTAGGCCATTTTGACAGTAACCAGATATATTTATCACGGATGGATGTTATATATATATGATTACAGAAATTTATAAACAGGAGTGGTTTGGTTTTGCATGAAGTAAAGACATTGTGGTTTTCTCGTCTAATTAATGCTGCGGACATTGTCCAAACAGAGGTAGTTATACCTGCAGATAAAGATCATTTGATGCCTGGATGCGCACGCGGAAAGGATTACTGCGACTTCGAATAATTCTGAAGGTTTCAGTTACTCCTGGTTCAGCTGCATGGGCAAAAAGCCTAATCCATTCACCTCGAGCGCTAAGTCCAACAAAGTTTTTGTTGTGAACTCTAAAATTGAAGGTGGACTCATCAATTCTCCAGAGCTGATTAACGCGAAAATGTCACAAATTCTAACACTTGGATAAAGAAACTTTCCCAACGGCAAACTGACAAGGTAATGCAGTGCAGAAAACTAACCCTGAAGGTCTCCCAGTTCTTGGCAGTCGCGCGGTTGGCTACCAAAGACGATCCACCACCATTTACTGCACATACATACTTGTTGAGCTTTACAGACTTGAAATGCACTTGAGTCCCATCCTATCATTGAAATCCAAAACGACGAAACCGAGATATTAAAGAACCTGTTGATATAATACTATGTAACCAACTCTTGCTACTGATCAAGGCATCAACATCATCAATTCTTCATAAATCTACCAGCTAGATCACTACCAGTCTTACAAGAAAGTAACCAATCATCAACACATGCAAACACACAATTCTACGATGCTTCTTTTTCGTTAGTATCTACCATCAAGAACACAATTACACAAACAGGTCTTTCCATTATATCACATTGATTCTTCCATTCACAAAACTCGAACTTGAGATCAAAATTCAAACCCCTTTACCATTTGAACCAGCTTAACTAGGTAAAGCACACAACTTAATGCAGTTCTAATTAGCATTACCAGAAACAAAACGAATCCTAAAAAGTGAAGGAAAAGTAAAAACGTGACAAGTGAAAGTGAAAGTAGAGACTGACAAGCAGATCTTGATTGGGAATGGATTGAAAGAGTGATGGAGTCATCCATCCTTCAATGACTAACCATCCACCTAAATTCACAGCTTTATAAGGCAGTTCTTGGCCAACAACAACACATTGGCAGAACAAGAAGATCCAAGTAAAGTAGCAAAAGAAAGCTGCTATTTGCATCTTCATTTTGAATGTTGCTGTATTAGTATCACATATGTAACTGTTACTCTCAGATGTTTGTTAATACTACTACACTAGTTAGCTAAAAGAGAAAGGATCTTGCTTGAAAATGAAGATTGTTGTTTACACGGAAAGAAGAAGGAATAAATGTAGTAAAGTGTAGAGGACAGATGAAATTAAAATCACGGGTGATTTTGAAAATCCAACCACCGCTCATGCACTGGGACCGACACTATAGTATGCTCAAAAGTGCATTTCTTGTTCTTGTCTCCTTTTCATCTTCTTTAATTATTGCTTCCATTATGGCCACTAATGTGAACCAGGATTTTTAATTTTTGTTTCTCTGTTTCCTATCTCTCTGATTGCAAGTTTGAATCGTAATGGGGCGGCTGGCTTGGAGGTATACAGTAACGGCCAGAAATCTGAATGAATATCGAAGTCCGACTATGAATTAACGAAGTTGTCGAAAGAGGTGTATAGGAAGAGAGTGATATAAATTATCGTATGTTAAATGCGTACCTCAGAAATCTAAATGAGTATTGAAGTCCGATTATGAATTAACGGAGTAGTCGGAAGAGGTGTATAGGAAGAGAGTGATATAAATTATTGTATGTTAAATGCGTACCTCAGAAATTTAAATTAGTATTGAAGTCCGACTATGAATTAATAAAGTTGTCGAAAGAAGTGTATAGGAGGAGAGTGATATAAATTATTATGTGTTAAAATCATACCTCATCATAAATAATGTTGATGAAGGTATTTATAGGAAATGTAATTGGACAATCTCTCTCATGTTAGATCCCTGTGGGGGTGAAGGTTGCGAATGTCATTCGGTCATCTTCGACCTGAGAAGCTAAGGAAGCCCTTTTCCTAGATAAGATTTTAGGGTGATCTAAGACTTCATTAGCATAAGGCTTCTTTTCAAGTTATGGTTTATTAGTACAACTTACTCATAGGCATGAAAGAACCTCTTATGATGTCTTTCCAAGGACTTCCTTTTAATGATAGGGATAATTGTGATTATTTGGTGATTACTTGCAATTTGAGTCGAGTCACGTCCCCAGAGTCTTGACCTTGAGAGGCTCCGTGGGTTTAAAATGCTCCTAAGCTTGGGAACGGTTGGTTAGTAATCACAACCATAACTACTGATTTAGATTATAACCATAACTAGTTAATAATAATCGTAACTGAAAAATTTTCTTACCAGTTATGATTAGATCATATAACCGAAAATAACTTCAAGTTTAGATTATTAAGGTGAAAAATTGTAAAAATTAATTTTCACAAAAAATTATTTTTTTCGAAAAGAAAAATTTTCGAAAAAATTACTTTTTTACATAAATAAAAAGATATGCGTTTCAACAAAAATATAAAACGGTTTTTAACCGTAACTTGAAGTTAGATTTGTTACGGTTGTAATCGGTTGATTGTTGAACTGTAACAGTTAATAATTGTTTAGAAAAAATTAATAGTTATTAGTTGGATATGATTATGATTTTTTACGAATCTACCAGTAGGAATGCACCAATTAACTCCGTCTTTTAACAATTTGAGAAGTCCTAGTGTCATCCACTCAGAATTACACTACTTTTGGAACTTGTTCTGGGAGAAAATTCTGAGACACAGAAATGATACAAAATAGTCCATGTATGCCAACTTTTTGCTGGTTTGAAATAAATTTTCCACATTTCGATAGAGACAGAGAACAAATTGATGTGTTTTAAATGCGAAGGAGACCTTTAAAATCGACTAGCAAACATACAACATAAATATACTTCCTCCGCCCAATAAATTATATGTATGTTTTACTTTTAACCGTCTTACTAAATTTTACATTAGAATTTATCCCACCACTAATAAATAATAAATAATTTTAACTTTAAATAAAAGTTACACATTTTACCACTAAAATTATCATTTTCTCCACCATCTTCATTTTTTGTTATTATCTTAACTTTTCGTATAAAACTACGCCTCCTACCTATATCAATCCCAATGAAGTTTGATAAGACGGGGTAGGAGGTACGCCACTATTTTTTTAATCTATGTTCAGCATGCTACATTGTTTCACAATATTGATGTGTTGTATATCATTTGTACTGATTGATCTATATGTGCACCGTGCAATACGAAAATCACCATGAAACACTACAACATGGTTGCTCACCATGAAACACTACAACATGGTTGCTTACAGCTGAAGTCCCTAAATCCACATAACACACTCACAAAAAGGTATGTAATCCTGTAACAGATCTAAATGGACAAGACATCGAATAAACTTCAAAGCTGAACCATACTAGATACTACTACATGAAAACTGAAGCATTAGACCGTGCCCAATGGCACACGCCGTGCACGGCATCGTGAGGAGCCCAACGCGGTGCTGACGACGCGTCGCACATGTACCGGCGTGCCAGCAATTGGTGCACACTAGGCTATTCTTTTCTTTTTAATTTTTTTTCGTTTGTTCGATTTCAAACGCGAATAACTCAAAAAATATATAAAAATTACAAATAAATTCGTCTCTTCGAGATCTACGAATAGACTGCTCTCGATTATTTTTGAATAATTACATCTCGAACTCATTTTCTCTTTCAATTAAACTTAAAATTGTAAAATAACCTCTAAAAATACAATTTTATTAATTTTGACTTCTAAACACTATTATAATATATTAAATATATTTTTAGAAAAATAAAAAAAATATTTCTTTTTAAATTTTAAACCTTAATAAATTATAAAACGACTTAAAAAAATACAATTGTATTCATTTCAACATCTAAATACTCTTATAATATATAAATAAATAAAAATAAATTTTTTTTAAAAAAGTGACGTGTCATTCACGACGTGGTTCACGGCAAAAAAGAAAAAAGCACAACGTCCTTACTCTTCAAGGACTAGGCAAATTTCAGCATCTCCACCTAAGAACCCCGTTCAACACGCACACGGGATCTATGAATGTAAGAGGATTTTCAATGATATTATATCAATGAACCAAGATCAATACTTATTTATATCCTAATAAAATCAGATAATGTGTCATCTTTCTTAAACAACTACACTTCTAATTTTATCACACTATTCAAGTAAAACAATCCTCTGTTATTGTCCATCTATAAGAACAAATGTTTATTATTCTCATGGCATTGTCCATTTAGATATTTTATAACTGAAAACACGTACACAATCATTCGTTCCTCACGTACCACATCTTCTCAATGTTGGCTCTCTAACTGTCGAAACAGGATTGGGAATAAGAAAGACACATAAACTAGGGAGTTTATTTCTTGCATCATTCTGCAGATTAGCAAATAAGACGGTAAAGAAAGAAAAAAACTACACACTGACATAACCAGCTTGGAACAGATGAATATGATAATGACAAATACTACATCTGAAAATCACGAGCAAGACTTACAACTTTGCAAATACCGGATGAATTTTTAGGGACTGATTGAGATAGAATTTGAAGTTAAGAATCAGCAGAACAGACTAGTTAAAATGTGTATATGAGATGGAAAGTAGCAATTCACATGATTCAGACACCAAAATGTCAGATTTCACCTCCTGTATTCCATTTTTGTACGAATCCACTCTTTCCCAATAACACATAGGTAACTTGATCCGAGTGAGGGCCCTAAAATTTATCAAGAAACGTTTATCCGAGCGAGGGCCCTAAAATTTATCAAGAAACAAATTGACAAAATTCATAAAAACTTCTCAATACTTAAAGATATTGATAGTTGACAATACAACATGACATGCCATACTAATTCATGTTGCAACAACACCTTAATTAGTTTCATCATGGTTCAAGAATGTGGCTGGTTTCATCATATAGCGGCCTTTGGCAACACTTAGACTAATTTCCTTCTCGTGAAGGGCATCATATCTCATATAGAACTCATCATACATCATTCTGCAAATAGTAGATAGACTAGGCCATTCCTTAATCAGGTTCTTATGTTCCAGAACCTCTAAAACGTGCAACCTCGGCTTGTATCTCTTCTCAACACTAACCATGAGTGTTGTCGGGTTACTGATGATAGACTCCATCGTGTACTTCCCAGCGGCAAGCAGGACCTCTTTAATTGTAGACACCTTCTCCAACGATCCAACAAACACAATTGGTTGCTTCCTAAATACCATCAGTATATCATCTTTCGAAAAACCCAATTCATGGAAAGCCTGCACCTTGTGCTCCCAGATCTTCTCACTCATTGAGCTAACAACCTTAACGGCGTGCAGAAACAACCCGGAACTTCTATCAGCCCCAAGTCGTTCAGCCCTATCTACATACTGCTTCATCAGTTGGGGTTTTTGTAAAATAATCTTAAAAAGCCCTGCAAGTACCTAATTATCTGATCCTTGGGCACCAAAGTCTTCTCCAGATCATGTGTAAACAACCAATTAGACCCAGATTTCATCAAAAGCTTGACAACATCAGCGTGGGAGCCCAACAAGCTATTCAACACGGTTAAACCAAGTGCGATCCTATTAGACAAGCTACGTTTAAGAATGCAGAGTTCGTTGGAAAATATCCGGGCGATTTCAGAATGAGAGAAACCAAAGTTTTTGAAAATATCAAATTTGGGTTTTCATGTCTTGTCTATGTCTGGTACGAGTAAAGTGGGGTAGGATTTGATGAGTGCTTCGAGTTGGGTTTGGGAAAAACCAATATTATCAGTGAGAAAAGTAATGACTGAATCTAATTTCTCAGTGTTGTTTACATGAGCTAAAACCGAAGCAGCAACAACAGGTGAAATTTGATGTTTTTTCAACAAGAAATCCGAAACAACAGATGATGAAATTGGTGCTGCAATTGATTCGTGATTGAGTTTAGAGGTAGAGAAATAGTTCAAGTTAACAGAGGATTTATGAAGCAGGAGAAGGGATGGATTACGAGTGAAGTGAAGGAGAGGCTTGCGAATGTGTAACAGAAGAAACATGATGATGAGAAGAATGAGCACAATGGTAAAACAAAAGAATCAACAAATTGGCAATGAAAATGAAATTACCAATTTGGCTGGCTGCTGCTGTAAGAAGAAGAGACAACAACTAGAGTTAGCTTTTGGGTTTAGGAATCAAAATGCTACCTAATTCAATAGAGTCTAAAAACCTTTTACAAAGTGACGCTTCCATTCTTAGATTATTTCAATACAAAAGTTGAGTTACATTGGAACGTTTACCACTCCAATCAAAACTAATCCCGTAAAATATGCAAACAATTTGGAAGGAATTTTATTTGAATTTGATATGACATCAAATATATTTCAATTGAATTTCGTCAATTTAAATTGTATAACAAACAATCCCTGAAATTTTATAGATTGGTATAAATTGTTATAGGTTGTAATTATTACAATCACATTTAGGGACTTTTAGTTTATTTTGACTATGTTCAGTTTAGATACTATTTTTGTTAAATTTAACACAGGATTGTTAACACATAACACTTTTTATAAAATGTAGGACACTTTTTAATATATTATAAATGATTTTAAATATTATAAATATAAAAGTTAGTCCATATATTTATCATATGTTTCGTTTAACCCCACAATACTTTAAATTTCGAAATTAATAACATAAAACATTACAATTTTATACGAGAACAAAAAAACAAAAAGAAATTATATTATACAACTATTAATTAGACTATAAAAAACGATTACAAATTTAAAGAAGTATGCACGTTTTAACTTGATATATTATACCGTTTATAATTATTTAGCACTTAAATAATTAAATAAACTAATATTTGACCAAAATTTTAAAAAACTTTTAAAAAAATTAAGAAACATACTTGGCGATTTTAAGGGCGGCTGGATCAGGGCTGCCAAGCAACTAGACGGGTTGTTTGGCGGCCCTCAAGGTCGCCAAATAGCCCGTTTTGTGAGTTTTGTTTTAAAAGAAAATTAAGTATTTAAAAATTTTAATTTGGTGTGTATGATTTGATTATATTTTTATTTATTTATTTATCTATAACATTGCTTTTAAATTTTGATTGTGATTGTTTGAAAATCATAACCACCCTCGTCTGCTTTGATTATGTTTGTTTAAAGATTTAAAGAGAAAGACGCATGTTAGAGAGTTGAAATGGATAAATAAAAAAGATCGTAGTGTTTTAAAGTTAATAGGTTAATTATAAATTAATGTAAATTTATGTTAATTTGTAATATGTTAAAATTGTGGCATGCATTTAGTAAAATTAGTCCTACATTTAACATTCTTGCTTGGTGTCGTCATGACGAATGTTAGTCACCTAATTTTAATCCATTAGATTAAAACTTCTAACGGTTGAGATTAAATAATTTCCTACCTTTTACACTAAGTGTTGCCATGGAATGTCGCTCGTATCACATGAGGTGTTGCGCTACGTGTTGCTCTAACTACCTACATAGCTTAAATATATTTAAAATATATATTTTTAGATATCATTAAAGAACAGTCTTCATATATTCAATATCGCAATTAATAAAATTAAAATCTTTAAATAAAAATATTCTCCAAAGTAGGAGATTAAACAAAAAATACAAATTAATAATAAAAATTAAATTAAAATAATTGAAGAATTTTTATTTAGGGTTTATGTGAATGTTATCATCTTTCTCGTTAATTATCACCTTAATGTTTAGTAATGTAAATATTTTTGACTAATTATAAATTTTAGGATTATAATTCTCTTATAAATTATATAATATATGTTTCATTATTTTTTAAAAAGTTAACGAAAAAATTAAATTTAAATAACAAGTAGCGGTTGTGAGCGATAGGAAATGATAGTAGAATGCAATATGTATCAATGATTGAGTGTGATAGATAGCAATGGACACGTGTTAGGTGTGTATACATTGACTAACAATAGTCAGAACGATACTTTGACTTACGCTAAAAAAATCTATTTTGACTAGCATAATGGTAAAAATGAATTGACAAGTGATGATGTAATGAACAACTTATTGCATAAACAACACTGAAAAAGTAATTGTTACCGAACTGAGCAAAAATGAAGATTTGTTGCTACGTGAGTGGCGGTGAAGAAGGATCTAGGGTTTATGTTTTTCAACAATTGCTCATCAGTACCTAGTAGGATTCAAGATTTTAGGAATCAGTTCCGGTTATGAGATGTATAATACGTTTTCAGTCATGTATAGTGATTTCATTCGGAATTTCTGTTTAAAATGAAAATATTACTTCATTCGTCCCATTCGAATCTTCCCATTTATATTTGATGAAGTGAGAAAAATAAAGGTAGTTTATAAAGTATTTCAATTAAATGTTCACTTAACAAATTTGTTTTGAAAATAAACTCATGAAATTATAATCTAAGTGACTAGCTAGTGAAAATTACGCCCAAGTGATGAATCCTTTGATGATTCAAGTAGGTTCCTCGAAGGTAATTTGAGGAGACAGTGGTGCCGAATTGCTGAATATTGACTACTTGCTTAACTGATCAAGGAATGGCCCAGTCTAACTGCACTTATTACCAAATGGTTGATGTTAAATTCTTCGAGTGATTTGTTGCTTATCACTCCAATGAAAGTGTTCAAGTGTAGGTTTTCGAAATCAGGATATATGTTCTCTTCAACTGCAATTATCTTAATTGAATTGAATTGTAGTATAAAATATAACGAAGTAGGATTGAACTAAATATGTTTACATACAAACAGGACAAAGCCTGAGTTGTTAAACTTCAAAAGGTGAAAGCTATGTATAATCTTCTCCCCTGAAATAGCAAATATAACTTCTGCTTTTAAGAAATGCCATGAAAAGCTTAGAGCATAGATGAGGCATAATCAAGAACTTCCCCTTCCTGAAACCAATAGTTATCATCTGGATGTTCTTTACCAAGTTATTCAATTTTTAACAATACAGTCACTCCAAATAAAAATGAACTGGTCAGCTGTTCGTTACATTGAAACGTCATCTTGAAAACGTGGCTCGCGACTTGAGTTTCACATGTTTTGCCTTGCCTGTATATCCTCTACTAAGCAACAATATGTGAATTAAGTAGGCATTGCAACAATAGATGGTCAACATGTCCCGGAAGAGGGATTAATTCACTACTTTACTTTAAGGCGCACTTCTTCATGGGTCAGGAGTTCTTCACTTGCAGAGATTCATCTACCAGAATGTTGTAATCACCATCTTCATCTGCTGTTGACAAGCTCTTCTCTGGCTTTATATCTGTGGCTTCTGACTCTGACTCTGAATTTGCCAAATCTGAACTAGAGGGGGTTATCACAGCAGACGGGAGAGCTTCTGCCAGAGTATTATTAGTTTGCCGGAAACACACAGTTCTTTTATCATCCTCTCGCATGATCTCAGCGTATTTCTTGATGTCAAAATCTGCAATATCTTTGCCCCCAAATGCAGATTCAACCAGCTCCATGTTGAACAACTCGTGCATTATCTTGTTCGTATCAGAATTGTCTGAGTAGACAAAGTTCACTTTATTGGCTGTTTTAGGCTCTAAAAATGGTTTTGCAATCTGGAAGAATATGGTAAACACCATACGCAATTCAGCAAATTATCGTATAAAATGACATGTTTGGCCAGAAACATAGTATATTCCATTAATTTCCAACAATGGCTCAATAAAATTAGATGAAAATAAGTCTAAATAGTAAATGCTGCTTGTTTACATGGAAAAAAAAATTTTGCGTGGCCGTGTGGCTAGGCCTTAATTATAGTACAAGATTTGAGAAAATATAGATCCCTCAAGAAGATTCATGGATGGGAAGAATCCCAATATAGTATGCAGTACAGAATCAGGGTTATACCTGCATTTCTCTACAGGTAACCATGGTCACAGAATAACGACTGTTATTCAGGGGAGGGGGAAATTTATATCTTTATCTGGGAAAACATATAGCTTGTTTCCATGCTAGAATGAGATATTATATATCAACTTGTTCTACGAATTTGAGAGTTGAGTGTTGAGTGAGTTTCTAATGCACAAATTTATTTATCGACTTAGTTAAGCCAAAAACTTTGACAGCATAAAAGGCTCAGAAGGCAAAACAGAAATGAATTAACATACAAGTAACACCCCAAAGAGTTGACCTGCAAGTGTCACATGGTAAGAGAAAGATGACATTCAGAACTGTACCTTCCAGAACGGCTCAAAAATTTTAGGCGGATTGTACAAAATAGCAATGCCAAGCCTCTCCGGATATTGATCTTGCAGTACATGGGCCGTTTCCTGTGTTGCCTTGATTGATATGTGTGACATATTAAAACCATGGAAATCAATCAACCATACCATCTGCTCTTGGTCCTCTGGCAGATTTAGAATTGCTTTCTCCATGCAATAAACCAAATACTTCATTTGCCCTTTTACTGATTTAGTGTTCTGCAATGCAGTAAATGGTAACAAGAGGTAAGGAACATGACCACAGAGACAATCTTCTCCTGCGCAATAAGTAATTAAACAACTAAACATGTACAAAATTTTAAAAAGGGTTCAAATAATGACCTGACAACTAGGTCTCATGACAAGAACTGGCCTGCCATACTTATCCTTATAATTTGCCCGGTAAATTTTTCCTGTCTCCGCTTCCTTTGCAACATCATCCTAATTACAAATGGAGGAATGTATATCATAGATTCATAGACACAGAAGAACTGTTTTTTTGACAATAAAAAACACAAAATGGAAGTGTAAGTGGACATACCCAATGAATATCTTCTGGTTTGAACTCCAGTCTCCACTTCAGACTTGATTTAAGCATTTTCACAGCCTTCTTGACATTCCAATTCCGTGCTCTCAAATACCTCAAAATGCATGCATCAGAACAAAAGAGAGCAAGTTTTCCAGACTGTGGTCCAATTAACCTTCTTACTTCATTAATCTGCAATATAATCACATGTTGGCAACTTAACATAATACCCTAACTAGTATGTATATCCATATATTTTACTTTACTGAAACTTAAGGTACCTTCTCCTGCTGAATCTCTGGAGCCACTGAAATTTCAGAGTCACCTGGAGACGATTTCTTCAACCCAATATTCATTACTTGATATTTTTACACAAATGAATCAAGCAATATTCACAACGAATAAGTGAGCGGACAGCACCAAGTCAGTTCTACAAAAAGGAAATTGCGATTGTTTAAGTATGAGTAACATGAAGATGTGAGTCTTTGGTATCCGTTTACCAAAAACAAATAGCAGCCTGAAGTATGAAATTTCCAGCATCTTTCTATAGGACCATAATGACAGTTTCTAGATAGTTAGGTAAGAGGTCAGAGATCAACACCAAATATATTTCCCAAAAAATTATATCATCCACGTTGCACTCAAATTTCGAAAACATACACGTAATCGTTAGCCTATAAACCCTACTCCTACTTTTAATCATCCTATAGTATACTTTTTCCATGCCACAATTAGCTCTACACAAACTCATAAATCCAGTAGACTCGTTCCAATCGACAATTAGAGACTCGCAATCTAGACAAGCTCACAAACTCCTGTATGCATATGTCATCTACGTTCATACGAAAGATCAAGAACTGTAAAGTGTAAAGCCTACAAAACAAGGAAAACCACCCCACATCAGTATAAGGTAGATTAGTATGTACTGTGATATTTCGTAATATTCAGTAAAGATAGGTTTTTTTTCACTAATTTCACAATAGTTTCAACCTAGCTATAACAAAAGGGATAAGACATTACAATGGTCATCACTCATTAGTCATTAGCTCCTGAAACAAGTATACATACAATTGCAGTGTAAAAAAAGATTGAACCTTTACACTTGCTTTAAGCGAATGCAAACAAAACCCAATATCCAGAATAAGCAGACAGATAAAAAAAATCACTCAACAGAAGGAAGATGAATACTCCCAAGTCCAAAAAAGATAAAATGAAGAACATAAAGTAGTACCTGATACTATTGTCGGATAGGAGCAAAGAGAAAAGAAAGGGTGGTGATTGAGAGAGTAGTTAAGTTATGATGTAGAAATGGGGAAAAAGAAAGCAGATTGAGAGTCAACTGAAGAACTGAAAATGAAGAAAGAAGGCTGTGCAGAGGGAAAGAAAAGAGAGTGGATTTTTTGGGTAAAAAGAATTGGTTGTAAAATATTTGTCAGCATTGATTTGGCGATTTGTAGAGATTATAAACAGTAGCAACGTGCTGTGGAGCACAAGTTGCCGAGAAGTGTTTAAAAGTGATCGTATCAAACGTGACTCTCAGTGGGGCAGAGACCGTCTGATACGTCACCGGTATTAAAAAATTCTCGCTTCGAAAATCTAATTTATTCTTTCGTAATTATATCTCAAACGTTGTTCATTAGTATCATTTTTTTTTCAATACTTGCTCAAAGTACAATGTTGATAGGATACTCTTTATCCTCTACAACTAAGAATCTGTATCCTTCTTCAATCACCATTACACCATCTTCATTAGCTGTGCCAAGATGTTCACATGGATTCAACACAAACTCGATTTCAGCTCTTTCTCCTACCTCCAAGCTCACGCTCTCAAATCCAACCAGTTGTTTTACATAACTTGTGCTGCTAGAGTTCTTCGCTTGCCTAATAAACAATAGAACCGGATGCTTTCCTGACATTTCCCCTACATTCTCAATGCCGACATGTGCAGAAAACTTCAACTCTTCACATGAATTAACTCCAATATTAGAAACTGAAAGGTAGCGGTTTAAAGCATGCCCATCAGTTTCTTGAATGCGGAGTTGAATAGTGTTTGGGGTGGACGCAATGAATTCATATGAGTATTTTGTGTAGCTGAGGCCATACCCAAAGTTGAAAATAGTTTCCCCCTTGTAGAAACGATATGTTCGCCCTGGATATCCTGATGATGGATCGGGCCTCATCCGCATGTCTGTCATTGCTACATTGGTGAACTCCTTAGGATACCAAGTCATTGGCAACTTCCCTCCTGCATATATAATCGCGCATTAGTCAATTTAAGGGCTGAAGACATGCTAAGTTGAATGAATGATTGAAGACAAGGCTATCATACCAGGATTATGTTCACCAAAGATAATCTTTGCTAGTGCGAGTCCACCAGCTTCGCCTGGATAGCCAGCCCACAATATACTTCCAACTTTCTCGTCATATTTGGCAAAAGAAACATCAACAGGACCACCACAAATTAAAATCAAGATTACAGGCTTCTTAGAAGCCGTGGCAACTGACCTTACAAGATTCTCTTGCAGGCCTGGCAAACTCAAATCTACTCTATCATGATCCTCTGTCTCTTGAGTTTGATCTAATCCCATCACAAGGACTACATAATCAGCTTGTTTTGCTATACCAACTGCATCTTCTATTGAAGCAGATGTACAGTTCACAAAGTTGCATCCCTGATTGAACAAGGTTTTTCCCATGTATCCTTGAAGTGCTTTGAGAATCTCCACATTTTTGCAAGGGGGGCCATCATAGTTCCCACGAAGCGCATATGCATTCACGGCAATTGGCCCTATGACAGCGAGTGATGAGGTTCCATATTTTGTTAAAGGAAGGAGCTTGTTTGAGTTCTTTAGGAGTACTATGCCGTTTAGTGCAGCTTCCAGAGCTATTTGTTGGTGCCCTTCAGTGCAGACTTGGTTAGCACCAATATTACCAAATCGTTGATCAATTGGATTTCCATCAAACAAGCCTAATCGCATGCGAACATCAAATAGATTGTGGAGGGCCCTGTCTATTTCAGGTTCCATCAGTTTTTTCTGTTGAACCGCTGATTTTGCATAGGTTTTCAAGTAAGAACCACAGTTGACATCCATGCCTGCATTTTCATTGACCAACATATATGAGTTACCATATATTATGCACGAGTAACATTTGTGATATAACAGAAAAACTTCTCTTCAGCAGTTCGTATCATTATTGTGTATTTTGTAATCCAATGGTTACAAACTCACAATGAGTTTTGAATAATAACAAGTACGTCCAGTATATTACGAGCAAATGTTACAATTTGTATTGCAAGAAACCTAGGCAAAATTTGAGGTTCACATCTGACATCGTACCAGCTTTAAGTGAATCTGCTACAGCATCTTCTGGTGATTTCGTGTACTTGAGAACATCCTGCATACTAGAGACCGCGTCACAATCTGAAGTGATGTACCTGATAAAGAGCCAAGTAGCTAGAGTGACATAACTCAATTTTAATTGGAAGCTGGTACTGAGTACACATGGTTAAGTATTCAAGTTCATTACAAAATTCGCCTTGACCAAGAAGCATTACCCGTGAAAGCCCCACTGTCCACGAGCAGTTTTTGTAAGAAGATTATAGTCAGCACAGTTCGGTACACCGTTCACACTGTTATAAGCACACATTATCCCACTTGCTCTAGCTTGTTGTATACAGCTTTGAAAAGGAGGTTGATATGTGTCTGCTAAATCTTGCTTTGTTACCTAATCAAACAAAACTTCATGAAAATCGATTGATGACATTAGTTATATCATAAAATTTACTCACTTGCGCGTTAAAGCCAAGACGACTAACGCCCTTCCAGTTATCCAGATCATAGGCAGTGAAGTGTTTGCAACAAGCTGAGGCTAGAAGTTCATGACCAGTTTTTCCACCTTCAAAACTGTCTCCTTGAATTCCTCTAACAAATGCGACTGCGTATCTTCCGGCTACCAACGGGTCCTCGCCGGGTGTTTCTTGGCCTCTGCCCCACCTGGGGTCCCTAAAAATGTTTATATTTGGTGCCCAAAAGGTCATCCCTTTGGCATTTCCTTCATTATAGACTGCTCTAGCCTCTATTCCAATAGACTGCATATGTGCTTAGCACAAATTAGTTACATTTGACATCAAATTACTAAATTAATATCAAATGAATATTTTGTTATGTTATTCTATAGATGTCACTAAAGAATACTAACAAAAGTAAAAAGAAGAATTGCACAAAAAAGAAATTTGATAAAGTGATTAATAATTGGTGAACGATAACGACTAGAATTTGTATTTTGGCACATAGGGCTCCAAGTGTCATCAAAACCACGCTGCTTTAAGAGTTGAAAATATTCAAAATAGACAAAGAAAAATTCAATTTGCAAAATTTTCAAATTTTGAACCAAGTAACAAACGAAAATTATGTAACGGACATCAAATCTAGATGATCATCAGTCTTCACCTATAACACAATAAATCTCTCTTTATAATAGATTTGATATACGTAGACAATTGATTGCAAAATCATATAGAATTGATTGGGCGGATGAGACACGGAGATAGCATACACAAAGTAATGTCATGAAGATTAAACATTTAAAGAATCACCTGGCCAATGCGGTACCAAAGATGAGCATCAAAAGTAGAAGCAGAGAGGATAACTTGAGGGAAACTAGTGGCACCACCAATTTTGCCACCAAATGAAACGCCGAGTCCGTACCCGGAGACACCGTGCAACGCCTCCGACCACCATTCGTACGCTGGTACACCAAGCCTTGGTATTCCCGGAGCCGAGTTAACCAACTGCGAAATCTTCTCGTCTAGTGTAAGTCTTGAAACCAAGTCATGTGCTCTTTTATGAATTGGAACGGTTGCATCACAAAATGTGAACGTGTTTGTTTTCGGGTCAGCCTTGTCGCATGCAAATGGAATTTGAGTTGACTCGATGAAGAGGAGGAAGAGTGTGAGAGTGAAGAGGTTTGGCACTGCAGTGTAATGGACAAGTTCCATTTTTTGTTGATAGATGCGTTTGGAAAAGAACCGTGTAGTGCTTATTAATGTAGAGTAGAGTTCAAAAGTTGAATATTTTGCATTTACTTCAAGTATTTAAGGATGGATACTATTTTGAGGAAAAGAGTAGTAAATAAAATTGTAGTACTAGATTTTTATTTATTTGAGGTGGTTGAGCTAGTTACTTGTTGGTTGTTTGGGATATGAGATACTAATATGCAACCAATATGACCCCAATTTTCAAGAAAGCAAACTTACATAATGGCTCATTTCCATTCACAACACATTGTATTTTTCAAATAAATTAAAGAAAATAAGAAAACATTGATAATTATTATCCCTCCCCTTCTTTTTGAAGGATTACTATTTATCATTTTAAAATTCTTTTTTACTCTGTTTTACGTTTTCTTTCTTTAAAAACCAATGTCTCCACTATTTTTTTTTTTAATAACCCTTTTTCATACTTTATCTATTTTCTTTCTTACCTTTTATACTCCTTCTCTTACTCTTTAACATGTATCTACTTACATTTTCATTCATTTTTCTTTGTATTTCCTTAATATTTATGCAAACTTAAATGGCAAACCTTATAAAAGACCATAGGGAGTGAATGTGATGATCCGACTAATAGTCAATAAAGTCACAACTCTTTTAATTTGACAAGTGAGGTAGGTCATGTATCACTCTCTCAAAGGTGTATTTGTCTAAACAAATCAAAGCATCTCACATGCACATCTTTAATTGGCATGACCGGATGTTGGGAACTTGGGATGGTCACAATCTTATACAATTTATAACGTCACAAATAATAAATAATTAATTAACGCCCATATTCTTGAAGGGTAAAACAGAGAAACGGATCTCAAAACATATAGAGGTCTCAAACATATATGAAAGAAGATCAAACGTTGTTAAACCCTAACAAATAAGGAGTCCAGGTACTAAGATTCCTCGAGGACGCACATCGCTAAAGTATGGTAAGTTTTACTCTCTACGTATTTTGTGTGTTGTAAGCTCTGTTTGGTTTAGTTCGATTATAAAGTTGATGAAATTTGTGTTGTTTTTACTGAGTTTAGTTGTTGTTATCGATAATATTGTATGTTCTGTACAATATGTGTATGTATTGTGAGTATAGTGTTTGTTCTATGTGTGTTGTTCTTAATAAAAATTGAATTTTTGATTTTTTTTTTTGGTGTTGTGCAGAACCAGTGAAGTTCAATTTTACAGTAGTAATGCACCACAATGGACAATTTAAGAAACATAAATCATGTTATGATGGAGGAGTTGTTACATATTTTGATTGGTGCAATGTGGATGAGATGAGTATGATAGAAGTTAAACCATGGTTAGAGAGTGTGGCATTGATTCTAATGATGTTAAATGTTACATATCTTTTAGCTTCTGGTGAAATATGTATGACTTGATTGTTTGCAAATGTGTGAGTTTTAAAATGCATTGTTTTAGGTTTTTTTTTAAATGTTTAGCGGATATGTTATAGTTTTACTACCTATTATTGTAGTTTTAAGCAACAACATTACTGTTTTTAGCTTGTGTTGGATATTCTTACTTTCACATAGTTTGAACTTTGAATGGGTATTCTTATAGTTTTAAGATACATTGGTATATATATTTAAGCATCAATGTTTATTTTAGCTTGTTTTGAATGTTCTTTTTTTGCTTTAAATACCAAGTTATAGTTTTGGTGAGAGTTGTTATAGTTTTAATTTATTTAGTGAATGTTCTAAGCATGTGCTGGTGATGATATCGAGTTTGATAATAGGTATTTCAAAGGTGTCAGTGCAAGCACAAGGAACAAAAGTCTGGAATTCGAAGTTCACCAACAAGTTCAATCGAAAGAATCTTTTTTTTTTTTAGAACAAAGAAGCTTATTTCAACAACTTAGTTTGCATTTGCATAGAATACACCAAAAAAGCATTTGTTGAAAATTTTTCTCCTATAAGACTAGACGTTATAAACCCTTTAGATGACTGGATGTTTCAATATTTTAATGCATGAATGTTACAACTATATTGTAAGATTGTTTATTGACGTTTTACTGTCATACCTGAAACTTTTAATCTTGTTTAATAGTAGTTTAATGACATTCACCGTCACTTAAAACTATATCGAACATCTTAAGAACTATAATGTAGCTCCTTAAAATCATTACACCAATTTTTTAAAAATTAACAAAATCAGTAAAATTTATGATTGAAGCGTACAATACTGACCCGTTAAAACCATCACACCGTCTTTTAAAACGTTAATAAAATACATTAAAACTGTAAATATTAACAACTTAAAACCATAACATAATTTATTAAAAAAAGTATAACCAAAGATTTGTGACTCAGCAGTTTTTTAAGAAATTTAACCGGTTGTACCGTTATAACCTAAAAATCACCAAAAAAATCTTGATTTTTCTATTTTTAAGAAAATCTTATCTTTTTTAAGACTTTAGCAATAATTTTACCTGACACTAACACATTATATTTACGATATGCTATGTCTTTACTCGTGCACACACGAGAAAATCATCCTGATTGGTTTGATTCCGCGTTTGGCCTTGGTCAAATAGCGGAATAAAGCCCGGAACACAAAACACAATTGTAGGTGTAGTTTGACTTGATTGTGTCTTAAAAATGTATGATTCGTATAATGTATCGTTATGCGTTTCAATGTCTCTTTTATGTCCGAAACACACTTCTCGTATCACATTTAGTGATTGGTATTTATGCGTTTCAACTAGTAGGGCCTTTTTTTTTTTTTTTTTTTGCTTGGACAGTGACAATATACACTGGAAATCCTCGATGAACATGTCGAGCAATACGACTAATTTTGAATAGTCTATGATCGACCTAATTGTTTGTTTTAGTTTGCATTATAGTAAAGTTGTACAATAATAAAACGTCTCATTTCGCTATCATTAATGTTGGATAACACTAGTATGTTATTACACTTATTAGGGCAAATCAAAAGATAACCCAAATATGTTTTGCAATTTTTATTTTTTGAAATGGCAAAGGTGTCTCGAACATCCGACCTATTGATTAGAGGGGAAGCATCTTACCAACTGAGTTGCACTTCTTTGTCAAACATGTTTTCCAATTGAGTTACGTTTAATATGTTAAAGAATTGTGAATAAGGGTCTAAATCAAATTGACCACAATTGGATAACTTTAACATTTAACGAACAGTAGAATAAAATTTCAATTTAAAGTATAAAATTCTCCGCGAATAAAACATTTGTTGAGTTACTTTAAATATTTGCCGGGCTACATTTCAATCCAATCGATCATATTGTTCCATTGTGAAACAAACGCGACTAAGACATGTTTGGTCGGTCTAATATATGTCCGATTGAACAAAAAGGAAAATAAGAAAAAAAAAATTCTGTAAGAAGAGTAAAAATATTAATAAAGGGTAAAAAATTAAAGAATTAACTAGGGTTTATTAATATTATAGACATTTTGTAAATTATATGTATTAATTAGGGTTTACTATTGAGGGTCACTTTCGTAATTTCACGGGAGGCTGAAAATGCATTGGGAAGCGCATATCTAAAATACATGAAAAACGAGATGTGTTCGAGCTTAGACAGGACTTTGAAAAAAATATTTGAATCGAACGCATCATACCAATCAACGTTCGTATGTGACCGACACACCAACCAAATACACCACAATAAATCAAATCAAATAAAATAAAAGTTAAAAGAACGACATAGGTCCTGCAGGAGTAGCACGGGCCCCGCCAGAAATCTCTTTCATTCGGGAAGATTCATAAAACAAACGCTCACCGTTTCTCCCTGTTCCCAAAACCACTCATAAATCTCTTGAAAACATCAAATTCGCTTTCTACTAGTATTATTTTCTGTCTAAATTCTCGCCCAGTTCTGTCAAATCTAAGGTAAATCCACCAATCACCAGAAATTGTGAATGTGATCTTTGCTCAATTCTGCTTTTACATGATCATTTGTTGCTTAGGTTAAAGCCTGTCAGTTTGAGCTGTCAATTGCGCCTTTTCATTGTGAACCGTGCATTTAATTGATGTTTCTATTGTGTGTATTTGACAGTGATAACAATCAATGGAGCGATTTCCTAACTATGAGCTTGAGTATGCATTCGATGAGTTTTATGACGCCATTGATTCCGGTAACAACGACGTTCCTCAGATAAGGGGAACCGATGATTTCGATTTCGAAGATGATGTCGAGCTGGTATATTACTCTATCTATGTTTCGATTTTGAATATTAAATTGAATTTGAATTTTGTTGGATTGTTTAATTTCTCAATTGATTGGGCTTTATGGTAAGCAGGATAAGGCGAAAACTGATACTTCGGCTTTGGAGGCAAGGAATGGAAAGGATATTCAGGGAATTCCGTGGGGAAGCCTGGATTTTACTCGTGAGATGTATCGTGAGTCTAGGTTGAGGCGCTACAGGAATTATGTCAATCTGCCACACTCTCGTGGAGACGTCGAAAAGGTTTTGCCGTTTTTCTTCTTGAATTGGTTACACTTGAGAATTCATTTGTTGTTTTGTACATTGTGTGTACATTTATCATCTTTACTGAGTTTAGACTCAGCTTGTTAAATTCTCTTTGTTGGTTTTACTTGGATAAATTATTACTTCAGTATGAATTTGGTTGCTAATCACAATTGTTTATTCTCCATCGAAAGTAATGTAGCTTTCTTTGAAATGTTTTTAGAGTGATAGGCCTGGAGGTGGTTTGAGCGTGTATTAAAGTATGAAGATGCTTCGAGAGAGACCTTGATGTGTTTTAATCTTTTAGGAAATTCTTCTGTGATCCTTAATAGGGATTTTGGAGTTCCGTAGTTTATTTCTGCGTAAAGCTGCTAAGTGTTATGATAGCAATATGATGTGAAATTCACGTAATTGTATGAGCAAGTTGGTTTGATGATTTTGTTGACCTATTAATGATCTCTTGATATTTAGTTCCGTTTTGATCACAGGAATGCAAGCAAGTTGAGAAAGGCCTAAACTTTTATGACTTCCAGTTCAATACCAGGCTTGTCAAATCCACAATAGTGCATTTTCAGGTAAAGCAAACCTAGCTATTGATTCTTTCGTATCTATTCTCTGTTCATGGTTTTGTTATCCTTTTCCTTCATTTTTTGCCCCTTTTCTCAATGTTTGTTCGCACATGCATTGTTTCACCACTTTGCATTCCGGGCATCTTGGTTATGTGAGCTAACCTATGTATGGTTCATCTTCTCTGTTCATATTCAAATGTACATATAAGTTTGATTAGTGTTCCTTCTCTTCTTTGCATTATTCCGTCTTGTATTGCATCACAGTGATAGAATTTCTTTTTGTTCTGTTTTCATTTATCTTTCACCTCCTTCATGGCCAAAAACAAATAATATAAATATTAGACAATCACAATGCTTGATTCTTATTTCAGTTGTTTTTACAATATTTAAATTTTAAACTACATCTACTTAATTTCTTTAGAGTTCCTAGTTCTTGGATCTTTAATGGCCATTCAAATTATTCTTTGTCAGTCAGTGTGAGCTTTAGCTCCATATGAGATTCCTACAAATTGTTGTTGTCTGTTTAAGATTTTAAAATTTTTTGTTTTCCTTCATGGACGGGAAAGTTGTAGTCTTGCAGATGCCTATTCTTTTGTTCTTATAAGGATTAATGCTATCCATAACTTGTTCTGCAACTAACCGTTGTCAAGGTATGAAACTAATGGATGTCCTTACTTTAGTATATTTTATCAGTTGCATTTATTTTAGTTACTATTGTATTTCAACAGTTATCTGTGCAGTGCTGTTCCCAGAATGGAGTTTGTGAGAATAGATTAACTATATGATGCAACTATTACATGTGTGAATTTCTAATTTAATTTGAAATAAAACATCAAGAGATTTAAAAGTCACATGTAGGTTTTGCTGAAGCTTTGGGATTTTATGTCTGCTTCCTAAAAATGTACTGGAAATGGAACTTTTTTGATAACTTCCATTTCAAAAATCAAAAGTTCCGGAGGACAATACATAATTGTGTGGTATCAACCTCCCTTCGGAGTAGCAACATCTTACTTCGGAATAGTTTTAATTTTAATTGCATTTTGGTTGATGCCCAGTTCAAGTGACATTGAGCTGGGCTTATATTCACCGAATCCTTTCTGTGCAGATTATAAACACTTGCCAAGCCTCGGCATGAATATTTATTATAGAAGATTGTTTTTTTGGATGGTGCAATATTGAATTTTGTCACTTGACTATCAAATCTGAGGCCTAGTTGTGATAATGGAGGCGTTGCAGTGAGCATATAACTTGGCTTGACCGAGATCGATATAAAGCAGTACTGACCGATTATGATGCTCTCTTACTTCGTTGCATTACATTCAGTTGTAGCTCCTTCTTTTGTTCTTCTTCAGTTGTGCATGCTATCTGGTGGATTTACTTTAAAATAAATAGTTGCTTTGGGATCAAACTGTAGTTGCAATTATAGTGGCGAATAAGTTTCTCAACTTCAGCTGCTATCTCTTGCAACAGGGGTACACATACTTCCTCCCCTGCTTAATGACAGTAGTAGTAGCATTTTATTTCTAGTGCATAAGTGGCGCTCAAGCTTTTAGGACTTTATGCTTTTCATGGTTTTGAGAATCTATTCTTTGCTGGGTTGTCTAGCATTTTATTACATGGCAATGCCCCTGTTTAAATTGGGCATACTTATTGTCCTGTATCAGAAAATTCATTAAGTTTGCAGAAGTTATTTGTCTAATCGAAACTATGGTATGGAACACCTAGTTTTGAAGTTTTTTAAGGCTTAGTAGCAGTGTAGCACTTTTGCAATTCTCTACAAGTACCTAGTGCAGTTAGGAGTGATTTCTGCAAATGTGAGATAGCATGACATGTAATATTGCTCTGGCTATTACAATCAATTATTGCATCATCTTATTTTCCTTCTGATCCTCATCTAGTGCTTAGTCTGATACTCTTTGTTTGGTTACCAGGGAGTTTGGGTATGCCTACCTTACTTATCCTCAGTTGTGTGAAAACAGGGATCCCTTTGTTAACCTAGATGAATATTCAACATCTCATGTTATAACTTTTTGTAGCTTCCTCTCCTATTCTATAAGTCGCTTGGTTTTCTGCATGTCCATAAAAACAAATGTACTCCTGAGTGGCATAGGTTTAGTTTACTTTGAAACATCTGAAGTACGTGTACCGAGCTTATTGGTTTTAAATTGGGTTTTTTCTCTTCAAATTTGGTTAAAGCAAGTCCTTTCTTATTTTCTGCAACCCTCCATCCACCGCCAACCCAAATATTGGCATGTGCATAATGGCGTAGGCCGTAGCAGATATTATCATTCTATGTTTAATCCTAGCTCATAACAATAGTTGCCATGCATAATTTGTCTTGAAGAGTCACGTTGCTGTATCTATGGACTGTTTAAGTGTCACTCTGATTGATAGTTTGTTGGACCTGATAGTTTATACATATCTTGTTATTGCGAGGTATTCATATTATGGTTGCAAGTGGCATTGTCTATTTTTATTTTTGTGTAACACATGCATGATGTTTTTTTAAGAGGAGGTAAGAACTATTGATCTCTAAAAATGCTCAGTACACAGTTTTAGGCAACTCTACAAAATGTACATGAACACAAGCAACTCAAACTCACCTCACAAACCTAAGCAAGCTTTAGGTAACCTGCACTAGTTACAAACAGCATTTATTAACATAAGACATGCATGTTAACTTGAATTATATTTTCTCAGCTCAGGAATCTTCTATGGGCAACCTCAAAACATGATGTGTATCTCATGAAGAATTACTCTGTACTGCATTGGTCGTCTCTCCTTAAGAGTAGCAAAGAAGTACTCAACGTCGCGCAGCCTATAACACCAGCACAGGTAGTTTCCTTTTATAGCAGTTGGTCTATCTGATAATTTCAAATGTTTTGAGTTAAGGAAATTTCTTACTCAGTAGCCCTCTTTTTGCAGAAAAATCCTGGATGTCCTGCAGAGACGCTCTCAAGGGTTCAGATAAGTACTATGACAGTGAAGGATAATCTAATGGTTGCTGGTGGTTTCCAAGGAGAGCTCATATGCAAGGTAGCTTTGAGTGGCAACTTACTTTGTGAGAGGGGGGGGGGGGGGGTAGAGGAAGTTATTTGTGGCTGGTTTTTGGTTTTGGGGGGGGGGGGGGGGGGGGGGTAAGGAGCAGAATAACTTCTGAATTATTATGACCTCAACTCAGTTAATGCTATCTATGGTACTTCCTAAGAAAGTTTACCATTTTTTAACTGGTGCAGAATCTAGACCAGCCGGAAGTTGCCTACTGCTCAAAAATAGCGACAGGTGAAAATGTTATAACCAATGCTGTGGATGTATATCGTAATGCTGAGTAAGTGAATAAATTGTAATTTATTGTGAATTCTCTTTTCTGGATAACTTCTCTTAAACTAATGTTGATTCCACTTGTTGGTAGTGGTTCATTGAGAGTATTGGCTGCGAACAATGATGCTCAAATTAGGATTTTTGATACTGAAAAGTTTGCTTGTCTAAATTGTTTCACATTTCCATGGTCTGTGAATGTGCGTAAACTCCTGACCCAACTTTTGATCATATGCACCATGTTGTCCTCCCTGAGCCCCTTTAACTTTAATTTGACATTTGGTTACAGAATACCTCCGCTAGCATTGATGGCAAAGTTCTTGCTGTGCTTGGTGATAATGCTGACGGTTTAATTGCAGATGCCCAATCTGGAAAGGTTGGTCATTTTATAAGGCACTGCTTTCGTTCAACTGTGTGTGTGATGTGCAAAAAAAATAAAAAAAGAGATGATAGCCCTTACTCACTGTAAAATGACTCTTTGGAGTTTTTTTTTAACATGGTTAAGTTATGCAGGTTCTTAGCACCCTGAAAGGGCATCTAGACTACTCATTTTCATCTGCCTGGCACCCTGATGGTCGTGTCCTAGCTACAGGTAACCAGGATACAACGTGCAGATTGTGGGATATAAGGAATCTATCAGAATCGTATGCTGTACTTAAAGGTAGAATGGGAGCAATCAGAGCCATCAGGTTCACATCAGACGGCCGATTCATGGCGATGGCTGAACCAGCTGATTTTGTTCATGTGTTCGACACTCATTCTAACTATGAAACAGCACAAGAGATCGATCTGTTTGGGGAAATAGCTGGTATAGCCTTCAGTCCCGACACAGAAGCATTGTTTGTAGGTGTTTCTGACAGAACATATGGCAGCTTGATGGAGTTCAACCGTAGGCGTCATGACCAGTACCTGGAGTGCATATTTTAGAAATCTCCAGCTCTTTAGTGTTTTCTTTCTTAAAGCAGAATTGAATAGTTTTGCAGATGTAAATTATATACGCACCCCTTTTTCTTTCTTTGAATTAATATGACAACTCTTTTAGATCGTAATGGTTATTGCAAATGTATTTAGGAGTATAATATAGTGATTGAGACCTACCTTGTAGTGTGAACATACAGCATCAAATGTATCAATGCATAGGTAATTTCAATTTTTAATTGCTATTGACTTTGCTTGTGAAATTCATGATCAGTTCCTAACATTAGGACTTTAATTAAATGTTTGTCACACTCAGTCACTCACCCAGCATTTTCCCGGTGTTATGACTGAAAATAATATTTGCATATGGGCTAATCTTTTTCTACATTGGAATTGACAAGAGACCAAGCAATGCGGTCATCCTTGTGTTAGACTTACAATCCCGGTGAAAGTGTTCATGGGGCCTGGCCATCTCTACAGTCCCAGTGGGAATGGTCACGGGGCAGCCGTAGGAATGGCAAACCCCAAAAGTGGCCTTCAAACGCCACTTATGGGACCAACAATCAAATAGTCAATTTTTTATTTTTTTATTTTTTAATTAAATTTGAATTTAAAAAAAAAAAAATCCTCCAACGATTATATTTTGAAACTATATAAATACAATCCATTTTCACCTCATTTCACCACACTTCACTTTCCACCAAATATGTGCTTTCTCCACCTAAATCATTCCACTTCTCATCTATATATATTCAACTAATTCTTTTAACTCATTCTACCAAACATCAATCCTCCTTCCTTCTACCATTCTTCTAAACTAAATCATGTCAGAAATACACTACATTCCGTTTTTCTCCGAAAATGAATATACTGCCCTCAGAAAAATCTGCGAACAAATTAGTGAAAAACCCCAAATTTACAAATTAGTGTAAGTACGAGGTTTTCAAAAGAGTGAAACATATTTGGGATGAAGGAGTGTTATCTGATGGCGATGTGCTTGTTGGTCTTGAGAGGCCCCCTGATCGTCTCCGAGCTAGATTGAGTCGACTCCACTTCAATGACATGAATAATTGAAGTCCAAAATCTATTTCACTTTGATGTTGTTGTTGTTGTTGTTGTTGTTGTTTTTGTTGATGTTGTTTCTGCTGCCGCTGCTGTAACCGTATGATTTCATCTTAAAACATTTAAAAATTAGTTTTAAAGATGAAATTTGATTAATTTTAACTTCTAAACACTCTTAGAATATGTTAAACATGTTAAAAATAATAAAAATAATAATAAAAAAATTATTATTCTTGGTCATCACAACGATCCATTAAACATGATTTTTTCATGTGGTTGTCGTCAGACTTGTCGAACCAATGACCGCCGTCATCTCATGACCCATTAGGAATGTCTAAGGCCACCTCCAATGGAGGCGCCGTGGGACGCCGCGGCGTGCGGCCCGCACCGCGGGTGGCTCAGCCAATCGGCTGCTGCCACTTGTCGTGTGCGTGTGGTGTGTGGTCCGTTTTTTTGTTAATTTTTTTTGAAATATATCCATTTTTAAACAGTAATATCTCCAAAAATATGAAATAAAAAAATTAAAAAAATTACCAACGGCTATGTTTTTTCGAGATCTATAAAATGAGACCAATCTTGATATTTTTCGGATCATCCCATCTCCAAATCCTCTTCTCTTTTAATTAAACTTAAAAAACTCTCTTCCCCTCAAAACACCCTTTCCACTTTCATTTTTCGGCGAGATGGACGCGGAGTATTTTCAGTGGTTCAAACTCAACAAACCCGACAAATACCATGAATAAATGCAAGCTCACTTCGAAAACACGTCTTTCCAACCCCTACCGAGTCACGTTCGACTTTTGTTCCAAAGCTGCTACCAAGATCTCTACACTCAAAATTACCAATCTCCATGATCCCAAACACTAATGTTTTCACAAACAGCGGAAGAGGAGGTTGTTCTTGAAACGCAGCCGGAAAAATAACCGATCCGGAGGCGTGGAAAAGCGAAAGCCACTGGAGGAGCGTCAATCAACACAACAACCGTACGGAACAACCCATACAACGAGAGTGATGATTTGGCTCTCATCTCAGCCTACATGGAGGTCAGTCAAAATGCTATTGTTGGAACGGATCAGAAGTAATGTAAATTGTTCCGTCTCATTGCGGAGAAGTACGAGGATATAAAGAGGATAGGAATGATGACTGGGATGGATAAATTTTGTTCTCATGATTTACTTCGTGGAAGATGGGGGCGGCTAAGAGATGACATAAATCATTGGTTGACTTGTGTGGAGCGTGCTACAGTCATGGTCGACAATCGAAGTGGCTACAATGAGTCCGATGTGAGAGACACTGCCCAAGAAATATACAGAGAGAAATCAAATCACCACACCTCATTTACAGCGTTCAAACAGTGGGATGCCATGAAATCATACCCAGAGTGGGAACTCAAGATGAACTTGGAGGAAACCATGAAGAAGTGGGTACCACCTGGGGAGGATGAGTTTGAGGGTAACGATGTTGATGTAGGTGATCAACCAATGGAATCAGCAGGTGGCAGTAGTGGAAGTAAGCGAAATCAGGGTTATGAAAGTGCGGCAAGTATCAAACGGCCCATCGGTCGTAACAAGGCCAAGAAGTTGGCTAAGAATGTTAGTTCCGGTAACTCATTAATGGATGTCATTGAAGTGGAAAAACAAAAGTTGGAGCTTGCTCGCGAGAAGGAGGAGCGTAAGTCAAAGGTGAAGATGGTGGACACTACTTATCTGCCACTTTACTTTGTCGGGAATCTTGTCAGATCTTATCTTTATATTTACTTTTGTCGGGAATTCAATGTTTAAGTGACTCAGCTATGACTAATGAGTGTAACATTTTTATCTTCAGCAAATTGTCTATATAATGCAATCATGAAACTCATTTGTAGACACAACACCATCATTCTTCTTTCTCTGTATTAATCATGTTCAACTCAGTACAAGAAAACAATACTTCTTCATCCGAAAATAGTTCGTCATCCGATGAACTTCTCTCTCTTCTACATCCAATCATTTCGTACAAATGTAAAATATGATAATGCAAGACATCTTCAATAAAATGCAATTTGGTTAATTTCAACTTCTAAACAATTTTATAATATGTAAAAAAGAAAATGACGTGACACTCACAACGTGATGACGACGCGTTATCATTGTGGATGGTCAAACTTATCTGAATGCAAATAAATCATAAAAACCGATATGTGAAGTTGATGAAATGGAAACCAAAAACAAATGAGTCTAGAGCAAATCCCAAAAGGTGAAGGTATATAACAGGTAACTTTGTTCACATGCACTGTCCTGGACCTGGAGATATGGGTCGCATTAAGTTTTAGTGTTGAACTACCACCGTCTAAGTTCTAACAATCTCATAGCTTTTATTTCAATATAATTTCTTGTTATTTGTTCAGCCATTTAAGGAAATTATGAATCACAATCTGTCCGTAAGTACGTGTGTATGCACACCTAATACATACATAAGTTAAGAAAATTTCCCACCCCGTACTCCACTATATTTAATTTAAAATTCAAAATAATAAATATAATATACATTACATTTATAAAGGTCACAAATTCTTTTTTTAAGTATTTGTGAAGTTACATTTTAAAATCATTATTATAAATGTGTATTTATTCACAAATCAAGCGTTTTAACTAATTTATATAAAAAATTTTATAATTAGATAAAAAGTATTTAGATATCATCTTTTTGTACAAAATCTAACCACGCCAAATGCACTCGTATGAATGTGTTAAAAAAAAAACAAACTGTGTCAATCGTCTAAAAATAAAATTTAATACATATATGGACGAAATAAATCGAAGTCGTGCATTGGGTGATCTACTTAGAGGCTTCGACACTGAGTACGTACCTATATTTTTAAGAAAATTACTAATTATATATATTAAAATTTTTGTTTCTTTAACATTGATGTTTTTCGTATGAATTCAAGAAATATATTTTTCAAATAATAAATATAGTTTAATTAATAAAATTGATGATTTGTTTGATAACATAAATCTGTTTCATATTAATAAGGTTACGACAAAAGTCCAAAAAAAGTACAATACAATGTATACCGATCATTTTGGTATGTAGAATGTACCCGTCTGAAAAGGGTACACTACAATAGCGCTGCGTCCAAAAGAGGTACGCCTGCCGACGATTTTAAAAAAAATGATGTAAATTGACATGTAGGACTTTTGACTATTGACTTTAATTAATTGATTTAAAATTTTCTAAATAAGTCATAAATTGAAAAAAAAACTATGAATTTAAATATAAAAAATCATTAATTTACTTAATTATATAAAAATATAAAAAATAATAAAAATATATAAATCATTAAAAAATATGGAAAAACTTCAAGAAATATTTAAAAAAATCACAAAAGCGGGAAAAAAAATGTAAAATGTAAGGACAGTGAATTTTTTTCGACTTTTAACTGAATAAAATATTAATTTTTCCATTTCATACGAGTCGGAAAATTTCGCGGATAATTTAGCGTAAATTTTGTATTTTAATGTCAAGCAGATTCGACGTTAAAATCGAAATTATTAAACGTACTGAATAAAATAATAATATAATAAAATAATTTTATTTTACCGACGGCTCGGAAATGGCTCGACGAATGTCTGGGAATTAGTTTGGTATTTTTCCGGAATTTAATTGCGAGTCGTTTAGTAGCGAGAACGAGTTAGATAAATGAGGAAGAAAAGACCAGATTGCCCTTAAGTGCCAAAATCTTTCTCCTTCAGCCAAAGGGCAAAAGCGTCATTTTGCCCATCTTCTTCTTCTTGATCAGCCCCAATTC
>JAYMSP010000827.1:0-40644 GCA_036897095.1 Plantago elongata | reverse complement strand
TCTTCATTAAATGAGGAAACTGAAGTCCAAATGTCGTACCTTTCAGGTAAGTTGCGGATTTCATAATTCAAAAGACAAAGGCCAAAGCTAACGAGATTGGGTTTGCAGGAGACATCTCAGATTTAGCTGCTGCCTGCAGACAAACCAAGCATTGTTGGTCTAAAATTCGATAAACTTCCTGAATAATAGTATAATACTAACTACTAAGGAAGTGATATCTGAAGTAGTCCTGTAAAAAACTAATATGTTGTAGACGGCTTGCCACATTAAGAGAATAAAATATACCCACATTTTGTGGTAAAATACCACTTGTTCACTCTCAGTCCCAGATGATGAAGGTAGTAAACGTTCGTCAAGAACAAATACCACGTGTCAGTACGGTAATCATTTTTCTCTCAATCATGAGCCTGTATGTCTTTATAATTTTCACGAGCAAATCATTGCCCTTCTGTTCTTCTTTCCGCTCAATCGATAACAGACCCTTCTGCAGGTTCTATACCCTCTCCGAAAATAAACACAGCTCTTCAGAAGTTAACTCCTCGTGCAGTTCAGCTACTTTCATCACAGAAGTTGCGACTTTAAACCCAAATATCATTATTTTATTACAACAAAGCATCATTATAAGTAATAAAATCATTAATCCACAATTCAAAACAACCAAACCTCCTAGTACCACTACTAAAACAACCAAACCTCCTAGTACCACTACTCCTAGTACCACTACTAATGATTCTTCTTGACTACATTCTTCAGCATACATAAAAAATCACCCATTTGAACGTCTTCAGCATACATAAAAAAAATCACCCATTTGATAAAAAAAATCACCCATTTGAAAATGTACCCACCCCAAATGTTAACGAGTTCTTGTGGAGATGAGCTTGGATTTGGTTAAGGTTATTGTAATTTTGACGGTTGGAGTTCAATTTGAGCTGAAATTGGTACACTTTTTTGCCCTAATTTGAGCTCGACGAAGAAGAAGCTGCGACGGAGAATTCGGAAGGAGGAGGTGCCGATGATGATTGCGAGGATTTTTTGGATGTTCTTTTGGTGGCGGCGATGTGAGAGAGGACGGAGGCAAGGGTGAAGAAGAGGAGAGGTGCAACGGAGGTGGAGTTGGCAGCGGTGGAGGTGGCGGCGGTGGAGAGGAGTGGGGAGGTGGTCGGGTCGAGGTAGAGAGGTGCGACGAAGGTGGAGTTGGCAGCGGTGGACGTGGCGGCGGTGGGGAGGAGTGGGGAGGTGGTCGGGTCGAGGTAGTTGTGGAGGTGGAGGAGGTTGGAGAGCGATTTAGGAGGAACGAGAATTCGGTGAGATCTGGTGGAAAAAAAAAATTTAACGGTTTTTAACCGTATCGTAACTAAAAACTGAACCTGTTATGATGGTAACCGGTCGGTTGCTGAACGATTACGGTTATAGTTAATAACCACTCAAAAAAGTAAATGGTTATTAGTTGGTTATGGTTTTAACCAACAATTCCCATCACTAACCATAGCAATCATACTTTTTGGCCAATTTTGCAAGCCGTAACATGAGGACGCACTTCATACCTATATACCGTCATTGAAAGAAATCAAGGAGTTGGTTGTTAAACTTCTACTTATAGACAATAAGTCAAGGTACAATAACTGAATCGCGGCTGATTTTTTCTTATGCGTGAATTGCATATAAAAAAAAATATCTCTTGCGTAAATCGGAGCTAGTTGCGGCGATCGACGGACCAACATATTGCAGCGATCGATGGACCAACGTATTACGGCGATGAGGAGGGGCCGCCCAAGAAAGAAGGTAGCGACGTCGTCCCCGCAACAAACCAGGTCGCCGGTGGACTCAAACGCGGAAGAACCTTGCACAACCGGAGCAGATGACAGCGGATGGAGACAAAATTAGGGATCATGATTGAGAATTGAGGATTGAGGTTCCGCAACCGGCTGCAAGTCCGGAAACCACGTCAACCAATCTGATGTTACGATTGATTTTTTAGAAGCTGGTATTTTGTGATTAATCCGGAAAGTGATACGGAGAAGGTAGTAATGGCGGAATGTATTTTGAAGGAGCATTTAAAAATTGGTATATGGATGGAGTAGATTTGTATTGTGTGGATTTGTTTTAGCTAGGTGTAAGAATTTGGTAGGGGAGTTTAACAAGTTGAAACATGTTTCTGCAATGGATGATTATGTGTATAAATTTGATGAGTTGAAAACGTACATGAGGTCAATGCATGGTCTGTTAAATGATGAGTATTGCATTAAGGGGGTCGGAGGTTTTACATGGATTTTTGGGGGTTAAGCGTTATTTTTATACTGATTGGTAGTTTAAATAAGATGTGTTTCGGAAATATATAGTCCGGTGAATAGTGAGGGCTTTTGATAAAATGTATTTACTTTTACATCAACCTTGGTAAAATAATCACCTCCGAAAATTGGATGACTGTTTGGGATAGAATCAGAATGAGTTCCGTTTGAATGGGTGAGTAGTGGGATGGTTAAATTAGTGTTTGGTATAAAATTATAATGATGTAGAGTACTGTAGATTTGTTATATAAGTTGTGTAAGAGATAAATGATTAGTGTGGGTATAATGTGATGGTTTTGTAGATTTATTATGTAGGTTTTGTAAGAGGTAAGTAAGATGTGATAGTTTGGAGGTTTATTATATAGATTGTATTTTTAGTTTTTGTTATCAAACTAAAATGGCAACCATCTAACGAAAATGTTAAAATAAATATAAATTTAGTTCAAATTCAATTAAAATTGGAACAAATCACACTTAAATCGTATGCATTTAGCCCCTAAGTGTTTCAGATTTGTAAAAGTAAACACATTTTTGGATATGCGAATTGTCCATCGATTTCAACATAAAAAATGCCATTTCACCCCAAATGTTTCTGGAATTACCAAATGCCATCCAAAGCAGTACTTCTTCACCATTGATGAGTTGAAGCTTTCTCCATCCATTATTCTTAAGCTATTTTTTTCAATGTTTGTTTTCTTTGCAGATTCGTGTTCTACTCCTAATTTACTCTCATTCTATCTTTTTATTTCCGACTGAAATCAAGTTAGGAGCTTGTTGTTCTTACTTCCTTTCTTTATCTGAAATGGAATCGTCAATCCGAATTATCCGATCACGGTCAAATAGAAGAATCAAATAGTAGACCTAGTCACCTCTCCAATTTCGTTCGTCGCAGTCTCGCTGAAGAAAATAGGCGGTTTCTCCGCCTTGTGGCAAAAGGTTCTTCCTTACGGCCGAGATAGCTTACCTTAAAGCCAAACGCTTAGCTCAGAATTTTCAAGCTCTTCAATTTGTGGTTTGCCTCTTTTCTTACGAAGCTTCAGACCTAATTGCTCACTAGAGAAAAGATTATGCTACCCTGTACTTGTCGAGATTCCTTATTAGTTGTATGCATATTAATTATTGGGAATAATAGTAAGTTTGTCTCATATTGGAGTTAACACTTTTAATTTGCGTTTGAGTGTTTTTGAACAAATACTAAGAAAATTAGAGGGAATTGCATTCTATATTACTTGTTTTCTGACTGTTATTGGGTTTATCTGCGGCCTTATGCTCAGGGATTCTACATATTATGCTAGCTAGTTTTATGTGTACATACCTCAAAATCTGTGACAAACTAATGGCATTTTGGTGACAGGCAAACATGAGATGCTTGATTACTGGAGCTGGATCCTTTGGCTCTCACTTAGTTGACAAGCTGATGGAAAATGAGAAAATGAGGTAGATATGACCATAGTTTGCTGACAACAATAATTCAATGAGGTTTTGTGGTGGGCGAGCTCAAAAACCAGTTTCGTTTCATTTTCAACGACAGAATTGTTGTTTTACAGAAGAGAAGAGAAAATGGAGAAAGGAATTGCTGCAGCTCCAGAGGGACAGAAGAAGAAGAGAATTCAAGTATCCAACTCCAAGAAATCACTCTTCTTCTATGTTAATCTTTCAAAGGTATTCTTCTTTTTATTTTCTATCTCATTGTCCCCTATTCATCTATGTCAAAACTCAAATCCCATGTTTTCCTTTTATTGATTGTTCTTAGCTCATTCTTATACTGTTTAACCATGTTGTAGGTTTTTATGAGTCTGGTGATTATATTTTTATGTGAATACATTGGATGTTTGAGTGTTTTGACTGATATGTTCTGAATTTTGATGTTCTTTTTCTATTGTTGGCTAGAGAAAAGATTAGAAATATTGTTAGGTCCTTTTGGTTTATATAAGGAGGCTTTGCTTTATCAATGTCAATAGCTGGTGGAGGAAGACTGAGATGTGATGCTAAATGCAGTGATCTGGCAAATCACAGGTTTACTGCCACTGTCAAGGTGTTACCCTTGGGTTGTTATGACATGGTATGAAGGAAGTATGAATGCGACCGTGTATTTGAAGTTGGTATTTATAATACCGTTCGCATTTGACGTAATCGTGTACTTCTATTTGATTTGTCTTAACAAAAAAAGGGCGTTTTTTTGGTGTCTAGCCATGTATGAATCGTGTAATGGGTATGTATTTGGTTGTACGTTTAGCAAAACTAGAGTGGCATGTGACTCAGTCAAATGAGGCACACGAGGTTTCTTGTACATGCATGGTTTTTATTAAATAAGTAGAAGATACTTGAACAAATATTAATAAAATTTATTAAATGTGAAAAAGTAATATTGATGCAGTGATGATACTGTTGATGTAGAGGATAGAACAATTTGTTTTTCATCATCAAACACGGAGAATTTCTTAATATTGGAGAATGAGGGACGGATGATTTCCACGAATTAAGCACACAATGAAACATGATTCGATTACGTGCAAGGAGCCGTGGAAATATTTCGCAGACGACAAGGTCTTTTGGAAGATATATAAAAATTACCAACGGATTCGTTTCTTCGAGATCTACGAATAGAGACCAATTTCGATTATTTTTGGATCATTCCATCTCGAACTCATTTTCTCTCTCGATTAAACTTAAAATTGTAAAACAACCTCTAATAATTCAGTTTTATTAATTTCGACTTCTAAACACTATTATAATAAATTAAATATGTTTTTAGCAAAATAAAAAAATATATATCTTTTTTTTAATTTTAAACCTTAATAAATTATAAAACGACTTAAAAAATACAATTTCATTAATTTCAACATCTAAGCACTCTTATAATATGTATAATATGTTAATAAAAATAAAAAAAATTTAAAAAATTAAAAAATTTCATGACGTGGCGACAACGCGTCACCACTATAGCAAAAACAACAACGCGTCGTCGCGCCGTCACCATTGGAGATGGTCTTACATAATTAAACCAATCATATCATTCCAACAACATTAAATATCAATAATTAGCCAATCTAATATTCATACATATTTTATCAAATCTCAATACCAATCACATAATAATTACACCAATCATTTATCTCTTACATACTTACACAACCTATATAACAAACCTACAATACCCTATCCAATTACAATTCTATACCACAAACGTTAATTTTAACAATCCTACTACAATTCGATCAATATTCATCCATTCAAACGGATCCAACTCCGATTCTATACTAAACAATATGCTAGCTAGTTTTATGTGTACATACCTCAAAATCTGTGACAAACTAATGGCATTTTGGTGACAGGCAAACATGAGATTCTTGATTACTGGAGCTGGATTCTTTGGCTCTCACTTAGTTGACAAGCTGATGGAAAATGAGAAAATGAGGTAGATATGAATTTGACTGATTTGGATGCTGAGTCATTACCATATGGGGTTCTTCATTTGATTCTATTCTTGACATATCATCAAACACGTATACAGCATCAAGAAACCATATGCCTATGTTCCTAAATCAATAGAAAGAATTCTAAATCAGCAGAATTTATACATCCGTCGTTGCTCTACAACATAAAGAACATATGCCTTTGTACCTAACTCGAAAGAATTCTCAAAAAGAGACATATATGACTTTACTTTTATAGTTTTAGACATTACTCCCCCACTCCCTCCTTCCAGTGTCAATTGTCCAGTTTGGACTAACTCGAGATTAACACACTTAAATTTTAACTACAAATTAATCTCAAACCGTAATGGTAAAATCTTTAATTGAACTATATAAACTGGCATAACACTGCTGCGATCAGCTGGCTAGGCTAATCCACCAGCTTCATAAGTGCCAAGCAACTACAAAAATGTCAAATTACAAAGAATCAAACATAAGCAAATCCTCAGTAAGCAACCAAAACTAGATAACAGATCTTGAAAACTTTGCTGTATGAGCAAGATGCTAGCTTGATTTCATGTTTTATGCAAACACAACATTGAACAACATCCACGGAAGCATCCTAACATCTATGGATAGGGTTTAGCCGCAAGCAACTCAACTTAAGCTTCGAACCTATTTCACTGAATACATCTATCTGTTCAGCAACACAAACATGACTGGATGATCATCCACCATGTTCGAATATCCATGGCATGTGCTCCTCTCCGTATCACTTCATACCTGCAAGAAATTATGCTCCCGTTAAATCCAATTTCAGTTCTCTGCGTGAGTTCTCACCTATCATGGTTATGAGGCCAGTTACATTCCCCTGTGTGTCACTGGATTTGTTTTCATATCTCAGTAACATGCGTGTGAGTCTTGTGAGAATATAATATGGCTTCAGGACCGTCATCTCTGAAAAGTAGATCTAAAGTACAAGAGAACTTACCAAGATGGTTCCGAATCAAAAAACTTTAGACTAATCTGAAGAATCTTATTTTGGCCGGACCACAAAATCATCAGCAGAGTAATAATCAGCAATGAGCCGGTACATATACGAAGGATTATGACCACCTCTGTACAAACACACTAGCATAATCAAAACCAACAGAAATGGACATCGCACCAAGTTCTGTGTATTTACACGGTAGGATGAGATGCACTTACGTGTCGGTGATGAACAAGCTAACAAGATTTGGCGGGACAAAGTCAAATGCAGGATTGACAACATGAAGAAGAGGTGAACCAGTGCCACTGCCAAAATCTAAACAATCTGAGAATTGTCCGAAATCCAGCAGCTCAGACGGGGACTTGAGCTCATTCAGTAACTCCTCTGGGTTGTGAGGGTACAGAGGACACAGCTGCATATTAAAAGAACCACAGAGTTGAAAGCAAGGAACAAGATACAGCTGAAAATTATGATAACCAATGTAAGAATGCAATGATAGGAAAGTCATTGTGCATATCAGCAAAGTACAGTATCAGGTAAATGAGCGCTCTAGAAACTACATCTTTGGTCAAATTCCGTTTGCATATTTATGTGACCCAGCTCAGAAATTAATAGATTAGCGAGGTAAAATTTTCTTCTACCTTAATGATTTATTATGCAGCTTTTTACTATATCAAGGATTCCCAGCTCCTTTACATTGTCTCAGTAAAAAAATTAGTAGAGTTCTTTTTTTTTTTTAATATGGTGTATCAATAATAGACCCAAGATTGACAAATAGCGTTGTGATATAGAAACAGAAAAACTATATTAGTTACACAATGAAAAGGAAAAACCCACTGGAAAATACCAATAAACATCTTTTTTCTTGTCATAAAAATAAACTCAAAAGCTTGAACTTTAAATGTCTTGGAAAGAGAGTCAGCAAGCAACACAAAACATGCATAGAGCTTTGCTACACAATACCTTGTGAATCCCAGCAAGTACAACAAATGGGACAGCATGCCTCTGAGCTGCTAGAGCCACCATATTCAATCCAACAGGCGCTATGATTCCACCATTGGCCATGACCGCATGCGCTCCAACTATAACCTTTAATGAACATATTTTAGATCAACAGAGGGGAAATAACATAATAAAAGCTGCATTGGTGTCTTACCATGTTGACACGAGAGATCATAGCAAAAACTGCAGAATCGGTAATAACTGTAGTCTGTAGCCCCCTAGCAGCCAGTTCTTTGGCTAGAGTATGGCCCTGGTATCTGATATGAAATGAAACAAACAACTTTAGAAAACCAGCATTGCCATAGGCAGAAATATCTGTTATTTGAATACTTGAAACCAAATCCTGGCAGCAAATTTTACGCACACAACCTGGGAGCACCCTCGGCGACAAATACACGAAATGACCTCTTTTTTTCCTTCGCAGCACACAAAAACTCCAACACTGTCCTTGAACTCCCTAACGTTAAGATCACCTCACTGAACATGATGGAATTACAGATATTGTTATGCTCACTAGAACTAATATCATAAAATGCACTGGTAGAAAATCTGTGAGGTTCACAGCCACAGGAAACCATTAGGTACTTATTAAATTGCATGTGCATTTACGAATATATGCTTTGCTTGAATGTGGATAATACAATCAATTTCAACCACTGCAAATTTTTCTCCAACAGAAGGAGATGAAGATTCAGCGATGCCAATTAATACCAGAAACCCTAGATCATGTAATTAGCAAAGATATTTCAAGTCCATATGAAAACCCTAAACATGGTTTTTCATAATTTAAATATTTAGATGAATTAATATGATCACAATATGACATGAAGATGAATGGGCTTTAGTTCTATTGGTTTCTCTTCAAAATACAAGATTACCACTTGTGTAAAATATAATCTCAAGGTACTGGAAGTACCAATATTTTAATGCCTTCCACATGCATCCATCAACTTTCTGGGATACCATTCCATTTATTAGATACATTATACTTCATTACAATTTGACGGAAGGTCCATGTTATGATTTAGCTGATAATTGAGCAAGTACTGGAATTCAGAGGTTTGCAGGAGAATTCATTACAAGAGGGTCTAAGTGTAAGTCTTTCTCATATTAGATACCAAAGTCGTACTTCTGCAAATTATCGGACGTAGAGATACTATAATGAAATTATTTACTAATAGACTTATTTTAGAGAAGAGGTTGAAAAATCTGAAGTAAAATAGTACAGTGGTCTGGTGTTAAGAAGGTCTTTCTGCCTTGTTCTATGTAATTTCTGTAAGTTATCAAGAGCATACTTGTGATGTATATGTTCAACAGCTTGTTCTGATATTTGTTCATGGCAAGTAGAGATCTCTTGAATGAATTCATTAACAGCCTCAATGACATCATGCTTCAGTTTTCGTGTCACGGAATTTTTATCAGCAGCTGAAACAAAGAGATTATCAACATTATAATAAATTTAGAAAGACAATGACAAGGACACCTTTTAAAAGGAGGAGAACTGGTGTTAAACAGTTTAACAGTTGGTCAGGTGAAAATTAGGCAATTAGGGAAATGCACCTAATATGTGGGGTGGGTGGGGTGGGTGGGGTGGCCATTCCTCATACTTGAGGTGTGTGTGTATATTAGGGGAGGTGGGTGGTGATTTGATTCTTCATAATGTCTAATGTGTGTTAGACAACAATCTCAGGCAGGTTTTTGTCTTAAAAATTGCTTAGTAATCACTAATACTAGTTTTACATCAAAACTTCGGTCAGGTAGTATTATATGATAACTCGAATTCACATCATTGTTTAGTTTGAGTTCTGGGAAACATACATTTACTTTTTCCTTCAGAATCTCCTCCAGAAGAAGATGCATGTGCAGCAGCTCCCAAATGAGGCATGTCCTCAAGGAGAGACTGCAATGAAGGTGGCCTCAAAGCATTTCTAGCAGCAGCAGTCACAGCTGAAGCAGAAGGGACTGGATAGTCACTTTGCATCAAAAAATCTTCGTCATCACTTTCAGCTGATAGGTTTTGTCCACCAACAGCAGCACTCGCCAAGGAAATATCTTCTTCACGTATGATGTGTAAAATACGACGTACAACATTGCCAACAGCTATCTCTGAAATAAAGGTGTCGAAATGACAAAATGTTAATAAGACCACTCACGGGCAATTGAAAAATAAAGACAAAATAAAAATAGTTTTTGTTTCAGAACAAGAAACTGCATGTAATGAAATATTTTCCTCAAATCTAAACCACTGATATGCAGTCCAACTAAAATAAAAATAATAAACAAAATTACACTGCAATAATTATAACAACGAATGAATAGATATTGGGTCAATGACTACTCCACTAGCCTGCAAGGTAGATTATTTCCAACTGAGAATGATATGGATGAAACACTTAGGACTGAATCCAAATGAATATTATAACAACTGATCAAAGTACCAAATGGCTAATCAGACATGCCAATGCATCCATTATCCAACTATAATCGCAAGAAAAGAAAGCAATCCGTTAGCGAGCTATTAAGTTATTAATTAAGATTTTATGAAGTGTGACATCCTAATACTCTTAGCGAAATTGCAGCGGACCAAACCATGTGTAAATTAACATATTCCAATAGAACCATCCTGCAAAAGCCTAACGCCATTACACGAAATGCACACACAAGTTCATACTGATTTCAATCAGAAACTCAACCTAATCTTCCTTAGACTCCTATCCCCCTAAAACTTCATTCAGCAATACAATCACAGTCAGAGACGATCAAGTTTTTCCAAAATGCATTCGACGAACAGCTCGGTCACAAATTCAATAAACTAGTCAGAAACTTGTCAAAATGATTTACACGAAACGAAACGGCCGCATACCTACAGGATTAGCTGCAATCAGCTTCTCCCCAACAGTTTTGACGGCTTCAATCAGAACCGCCGCCTGGTTACTCTGCGGCAGCCTCTGGTGCGAAATGAATGACCGGAGAAGCTCCGCCGTTAGCTTAGCCGTGGCCTTAGAACCCTCGATTTTACTGCAAAACAATTTATCATCAGAAAAAAACAAGCATGAACACAGAAATCGTCTGAGTTTTGATTAGACTACCGTTTTTTGAGCTTGATGACGAACTCATCGACGAGAGAATGCATGTCCGGCATTACTGGTTTTGGGATTGGAGTGGATTTGTGCTGTGATTGCGTGTAGATACGAACGAGCGAGATGAATGAAGCTGGTGAGTGAGAAATAGTTTTCACACTCAAAAGGGGTTTAATCATTAACGTTTAGAGTTAATTGTATTTTGCCCCCTCATCTTACAAACGTTTGCATACTATGTTGGGTTTATCGTCTTTAATATTTCGAGAGACGAATCTTTTCATAATATTAATCTATTTATTCTTTAACGTTCATCAGCTTCATTGTTAAATTGCACTCCTTCAATCAGACTCTGCTCGTATGTATGTGGTTTCTCAGAATTTTAAAAATGACATAAACTGTCAACACTATTCGTTAATCATACCAAGATCTAACTTGTTTTATTAGCCTGTAATTAACATTTATGAAGAATGTTTATTTCTCCATCGTCATAACCAATTATGTTGAAACACAACCTCTATCAAACAACAAAAGATACAAGATATGACTCTACGACAACATTATAAATTTTTATTTCAAGAAGGTCACCTAATTATTAAAAAGACCAATATATCCATAGTGACTTAATTGTTATCCAATATTATTCTTCTCCTTCTTCTTCACATCAAGTATTATTCACTTTCGATAGTTTTCTCTTCTTCACATGTGTATTGTATTGTAATTAATATTACGATATGATTAATAGTTTTAAGATAATATAAATTATTAATTTATAATTTTTACAATAAAAATAAAAAGTGAATATTTTGCATACGAGTACCGCGTACTATTTTTTAACTTTCTAGTATTAAATAAAATATAAATAAATTATGATCAATATATAATTGTTATGAATTCTGAACATGACAATATACAAAATTAATTAAAATTTTACCTCGAGCAAACTTTGCCACTGGTAAACTATATCGTATTAAAAAAATCAATAAATTAATAATACTGATAAAACTTGAGTAACATGAGAAGTTTGTGTAAACTTTGCCACTGGCACACTATGTTATTGGCAAACTTTACCAGTGGCACACTGACAAACTATGTCAGTGGCAAATTATACTCGGGCAAACTTTGTTGATTTCACTTGCATAGTTTGCTCGTGGCAAACTTTGCCGGTGATAACTATAAATGTCAAGACAAACTATGTCGGTGGCAAACTTTGCCAATGACAAATTATATCGTATTAAAAAATAAAAAAAATAATTAAACTAATAAAACGTGAGCAACATGAGAAGTTTGTGCAAACTTTGCCGCTGGCAAGCAGACTTTGCCACTGACACACTATGCCGATGGCAAATAGATTTTGCCACTGACACACTATGACGTTGACAAACTTTGCCACTCACAAATTATACTCGGTTAAAAATGTCAAAGACAACACTTTGTCAATGACAAACTTTGTCTATGGCATATGTTGCTGGCAAATGACACACTGTACATGTTGCAAACTTTGTCCGTGGAAAATAAGCAGGGTGACAAAAAGCTTATAAAAAAAATTACAAAATATGTTATGGTTGGTACAACACAATATACACCATTATTTGTATATAATTATTGTAATTTAATTTTTAATAATTAAATATTTAATATAAATTGTAAAATTAACAAACACATTCATTTTGGTGATATTTTAGTAAAAGAAGTAATTTAATAATAATTTCAATATATATTAATGTATTAGAGTAAAAGTATGACCTCGTGATGTCTTTTAATGTACATTTTAAATTTTAATACAGTTGTGACAAATGATTTACATCACCTCATGCAGGCAGTTATCATACATATATTCATACTCAACTAATCATGCAGGCAGTTATCATACATACATTCATACTCAACTAGATATGGCAAAATGCCCCGGGTCATGCACATGGGCCTGGGTGGGTCTATGTCCAAGTCATACCTTAAATGTATGTAACATCGAGTTGTCCAAACCGATCTGGCGGACCAGGCCAGGCCATTCATATACCCACTTGAACCCAATATTTTGACTATTTTGGATCACTTGGCCCAACCCATGAGTCCGTCCATGTCCACCTTTGTGATCTGTAATACTTTCAACGATAACAAAATTTGAATATATATATATATTTTTTTATGACTCCATCAGAAATCGAACCTCACCACTTCAGCTTCATTTAATACTCAAAAAAATTTGAACACTCGTTTTAGCTTTTAACTTGCTTATTATTTCGATGGTAACATAAAATATAAACCATGGCAAATTGGCAATCCCTAATATTCATTGCAATAGTCACATATTCAAGACTATAAAACGATTGGCTTCTTGACAACCAAACGATTTAAGAAAATTAACCATAACCCAACTATAACAATAACAATAACAATAATAATAATGTGTGTCTGATATAATAATTAGGTGTGGCATGGACCCAAGGTTTTGAACCTCTCCTTTTTGTCTGCATATGCAAAAGGGGAGCCCACATCACACGCTCCTCCTCATCCTCCGATTTCTAATCGGCTTTAATTCAAATTTTATCCTCCATTTTAATTTCTTCTTCTTCTTCATTACCAACACCTTTCCTTGTCGTTTTGCTAAACATCACTCGTAATTTAATTAAATTATATACTTCTAATTACAATTGCCGACCCTTATTTACATCTCTCAAATCTCCAATTTCTCTTACTCGTTTTTGACTTTCTGTCACGATTCTAGGGTTATTTTATGTTACTGGGGTTTTCTCGTTCTTGCTCTGGGGTTTTGGTTTGAAGGTGAATTGTTGATAGTTACTGGTAGGTAATCGTCTTCTTCTTCTTCAATTTCTTTTTAAATTGGTGGTTTTGTTACCTGTTATGTTAACCTGTGTTCATTTTGACAAGTTTTGTGGTTAGTTTCGACTTGGGAGAGGTGATTTTTGTGCTATCAGGTTGCATTTTCGTGATTTTAGGAGTTCATTTGTGTAATTGTTCCGATTTCGTGTACATGTTGTTTGGAGAGAATGTGGGTTTTTGTGGTGGTGTCCTTTTTGTAAGCTTGTCTGTGATTCAATGGAGGGATTATCGGTGGCTTCAATTTCCATCCAACTACTCTAGTTTCCGGATAATTTGGGGTTTAATTTTCTTTAATAGTAGTGGATCTATTGAGCCTCTTTTAAAGTTGTTTTGGAAGTCACAGAACATAAAAGTGAGTTTTAGCAGCAGATAAATTAAAATGTTGAATTAGAATCCCTATTTTGCCAAAAAAAAGTTTTCTCCGTTCTTCTGCAAAGTGCTGCAAGGATTTCGGCCAGTCATCTATTTATTTCCGTTAAAGTAAAAGCATGGTCTACATTTTGAAACAAAGTTATCCTGATGTTGGAAGAAGAGATGGTTTAGAATCTGTGGATAGTGGTTTATGTCAACATTTGAATGGCTTGTGCAGGTATCGTGCATTGTTCAAATGGCAAGTGGAACTTCCTACTTTGATGAACTGCGAAATAAACCTGAAGTAATTGATCCACCTGAAAATGACCAAATGTTGGATGTGGCCGAACTTGTTAATGACGGAACTCAAACTGTTGCAAAGCCTAATCTGACCGTATCTACTAGTGTTCGTGACCTTTTGGAATGCCCTGTGTGCTTGAATGCTATGTACCCACCTATCCATCAGGTAATTTTATTCCCTTTCTGATCCTACAAGGACGGTAGCCCATATACATGCTTGCAATGGTTGTCAATATGTTATGCATGTATGGATTGCACAACTTTCTGGATTATGACATTTTTCGAAAAACTTGATTTTCAAGTAGCTGTTTTGACTTTTGCAGGATGGGAAACATAAATCTTAAGTCTAACATCTGTTTTTTTGCTTCCTTGTTATTAACTTGGTTTAACTAATATTGTATTTTGGAACATTAGAGAATAGGTATAAGATTAATCCGTTGTGTACACAGAAGAAAGTGGCATTTGTTAGGAAGCTTGATTGCTAGTTTGCCTTTCAAGTCTGGAATACAAGATATAGCTAGTCTCAAAATATTTATCTGTTGCAGTGTTCCAATGGCCACACGCTGTGTTCTGGTTGCAAACCTAGGGTGCACAACCGATGTCCAACTTGTAGGCATGAACTGGGTAATATCAGATGTCTTGCACTGGAGAAAGTGGCTGCTTCATTGGAGCTTCCATGTAAATATCAGAATTATGGGTGCATCGGCATTTATCCTTACTACAGCAAGCTTAAACACGAATCCCAGTGCGTTTATAGACCTTACAACTGTCCATATGCGGGCTCTGAGTGCTCGGTTATGGGTGATATCCCATTTCTTGTGAATCACTTGAAAGATGATCACAAAGTTGATATGCATAATGGCAGTACTTTTAATCATCGTTATGTGAAGTCCAATCCACATGAGGTCGAGAACGCCACATGGATGCTCACGGTAATTTCTGTACCACCCTTCTGGTGTTATACAAACTAAAGTATTTTGACTACTTTACAGCTTTTGCCACTATGGCTTCAACATTTGCTGGGCTAGATATATTAATCCCACCTCGTGGGAATCAATCCCATTATGCTGAAGTCGTATTGAGCTTACTGATTGATCCAGCAGTTTGCTCGATAAATAGAAGAAACAGTAGTTTTTATTATTATTTATTATCTTCATCAGTCGTAATTGGACATAATCTTTTAGGTTCCATGGGTGAGTGACTTTTCTTTTTTTCTTTGCTTCAGGTTTTCAGTTGCTTTGGGCAATATTTCTGTCTTCATTTTGAAGCGTTTCAGCTTGGAATGGCACCAGTTTACATAGCATTTTTGCGGTTCATGGGTGACGATAATGATGCTAAAAACTATAGCTATAGCCTTGAAGTGGGAGGCAACGGAAGGAAGATGGTATGGCAAGGAGTGCCAAGGAGCATTAGGGACAGTCACCGTAAGGTCCGTGATAGTTTTGATGGTCTGATCATTCAGCGTAACATGGCACTCTTCTTCTCTGGTGGAGACAGGAAAGAGTTGAAGCTCAGGGTCACGGGTAGGATTTGGAAGGAGCAGTAGTCTACAATTTATGCCTATCATATTATTTGTAGAATAGATATGTTCATTGAGCACCAGTGGTTATTCTATCGTGTCCTGTGATACTGAGGAGGCAAACTCTCCTTGTCTATGCCTCAAACATGTTGAGGAGTCTGAATATGTTGTGCCTAGCTAGTTCTACATGTATTAGTATGTGTATTAGTGATATGAACCTTGGAACGGATGATGTTCGTCATTTTACTTTGGGCATGACTATTAGCAGCTAGGCAGTATGAGCCACAACTGACATGTACCTGTCCTAAAGTTCTTTGTGCCAGCAAGCAAGCTAGTATCTGGATCTATTGAACTATCGTTTGTTCTAGTCTGTTACAGTAAACCTATATCCTCCTGCAAGAATCTCAGATGTTACCTTGTGTCTATGATCCATGTTGATGGAAAATGCGCAACTTTTCAGTGCCGTAAATGCAGAGTTATTCCTCTGGAAGGAATAAATAAACTGATCCAGAAGCATGGTTGTTGCCTGCTAATCACTGAACAGTCTCCATGACTTCCACATAACAAATTTCTGTAATTCAGTTTGATCCATTCGGAAATCCATGTTTCATAAGCAGCATTCTACTATGCTTCAAAATAGATGATGATGAAACTAAAAGTGTCTAAAGAAACAATTGGTAAAAATAAGAACAGGAAGCTAAGGCATGGGTTACTTTTCTCTAATTCCTATGAAAGTTGGACTTGTATCGTTAGTAACAGTCGTAATAGTTATTGTGTTTCCTTTAATATCTTACTTGAGGAACAGATTAAGAAAGAAACCAGCTTCATAAATATTTGAATAGCTGATGGGTGACCTGAAGAAAGGCTGTATGGGAACTTCATATGCAAGTCGGGCACAAGTAGCTGAGACGATAGTATGCCCGTGATAAATGTGGCTATCATTAACAGCTACTAAAAATTGAGAAAACCACAGCAAAATTGACACTCAACAATACACAAGAAAGCGTATCTTTGGACACTCTCTACTTACTCTATACCCTTAAAGTTACAATTATACAACAATGCTTCACATTACAGAAAGTAGCTGACCTGTGTACAGCCTAGCCCTGAACTGCCAGAGATTGCAAATGCTCAATAAATACTTGTAAGCTTATGTCATCAGTGAGTATAATTTCTGAACCTTCTGTGTGTGTTGAATTCTGGGTGACAGATGGATTTAACTTGGCAAGAAGAATTCTCGCCTGACTGCTATGCTGGTCACACTTAACAAGTTTTGGCACTGGAAACCTTTCGTCCACCAACTGTTCTGCATCAAGCTCGGGAGCTTCTAGAAGGTTCTTAAAACTCTCATGGTTGGGGTCCCTTTCATAACCAAGCTTTTTCCATTGTGCAATTTTAGAACCATAGTGAATCACAACATAGAAGAAAGAATCGAAAAGCAAGATCACATCTGGGGAGATGGAGCATATGTCCAAGATTACTGGAATTGGTGGCCCGTGAAATGAATATTGAAAGAGAGTGGGTTGGACCATAATGAGAGAGTTGACCACCCCTTCACGGTTTAACATCAGGCGGAAATAAGCCGTCTCATCCGGTGTGCAGTTAAATACATCGAGAAACTGTGATCTCCTCAGGTAATATATAAATTGTGGATATAAGGAGAAGTTGCTTGAAAGACGGAAGGTTGATGGATCTTCCTGCACGTAATCCCCAAACTTAGCTGCAAAACCTATCAGCTTCTTATCCAACCATCTGATAACATCATGATCAAAATCCTTCTGAGCCTTGTGGTTGGTTAGTCTGGCCATAATTGAAGCTGCTGTTTCCTGATCAAACCCTGAAGTAATTTCAGGTGAATTTTTTCCAACCCATCTCCTAGCGGCGGTGATCACCCTCTTCCGAAGCCCCATGTTACTACATCTGTAACGTGTTATTAACTGTATGAAAAATGCAGAGCTGGGTTGTGCCTTCTGTTCATTGGTCACTTCGAAGAAGAAAGCAATGCATGTTTTACCAGTAAGCGTACCCAGCTTCCAAATGTGTGTACCACCTTCACCAATCTCATTGTCACTTACTGAATCACTCTTCTTCTGGGTAGATACACAGGGACCAAGGGCTCCACATATTTTCACGTCTTTACTTGTTACTATCTCTATGGTTGTGTCAAAGAACATTTTTAAATTTCCATCATCATCACGTTGAAACATCTTAAGCAAGCATTTCTGAAATTGCTCAGATTCAAAAGACTCCCCTAGCATCATGAAACCACCTGAATTTTCAACTGCTACTTTTAATTCAGCTGCTCCAACCTGATCGAGAGAACAGGCGAACAGATCAAGAACGATGGACGATTCAGATAATCTGTGAGATACTTGTTTGTAGAATTGACTAGATTTTCTATAATGGGAAGCAGAACCGTTGTTGAGGTCCCGATGATTTCTAATAGAATCACGAAGATCTGGGTTAACAATTATCCCGGGGCCAATGGTTGCTGGTCCGGAGGTGAAGACCATCACACGAGAACCGGTGTTTATCAAGCATCCTTCCAGAAGCCCAACAGCCACTGCTATCGCAACTCCTGTACACCTGAGAGGGCGCTTTCCTGGTTTGACCAATGGTGATGAATGGATTTCTTCGATTGCTGACATGATGTTGAATTCACATTCAGACACTGGCAAGAGAAATCCTTGCTTTTGTACAGCTGATGTCCTTCCACATGACGGCTGGAGGCCAAGCAGCTGTTTAGCCTGACGAGAAAGCAGGCATGAAACTTGAGCTGATATATTAAGAATCAGACTCGAGAATACATATAAATGTATTATAAAATTTAGTTATTTATACACATAACACATGTAATATCAATCTCTAATTTGGTTCTAAAACGGTCATGTCATGCCACTGAGAGTTCTCACCAAATAATTGCTCTGCTAAGCGGTACTACGCCACAAAAGGAAAAATCACAGAGAGAAGTAAACTAAAGCAGGAAAACAAAATAACATTTGAACATACATCCACATAAAAGGGCTCCTGCACAATGCTTCAAGGTTCTAAAAGTAATAAGCGAGTAGAGATCTACTCTAATAATCCTCTTTGTTTTAATAAAGGATGTTAGTTAACTTATCTAATAGTAGTAGTATTCATCTTAGAAACAGAAATAAGGTAAGCGTATATTTTAGCCCCATACTAGCATACAAGGATGTGCATGGTTAGATTCAAACCAAGGTGAATATCTCTGTCAGCTAAGTTCCAACTACACCAAAATATTACTGGATTCGCTGAAATAGATTTACCATTTTATACTAAATTAATTATTCTATGTTTATATAGCCACTGCATTTGGACAAGGATACTTTTAATTGCATGATTCTAACTTGAAAATGGTGAAGCCAAGGTGCCCTCCAGCAATGATGACCATTCATAAGTATATTTGCAGTGCAACATAAACTAAACGCATCAAGTAAATCAGGTATACTAGGAACTCCAACATGTCACATACAAAAATCGATCAACCAATGGTAAAATTTAGCATAAGCATAATCCTCAAGATCTAATTCATTTCTTCTGAACATTAGTATACCTGTTCAGATGAAACATCACGCTCCCCATGAAAGAGCACCACCTTAGTACACTCCGAAAACCCCAAATCATACACTCTCACCATCGCATCAAAAACCACCAACCCCACCAATGCATTCTCCGGCAAGCATGAAACCACATGCAGCAACTCCTTCTTCAACGCCACAATCTCCTCCTCCGACGAGCAACCATCCACAACAAACACAAATGCCGGTCCCGGACCAGCCCCAAACCCTGCCCTATCCAAACCCATCCCCGACCCCGAATAGACGGACAAGCTAGAAACCGAACTAGCACTCCTCCCCAATCCCGACTGCCCACTAGCACTCCTCCCCAACCCCGACCCAAACCCCGAACACAAATGATACTCCACAGTACTATAAGTCGGATAAAGCTCAGCTGGAATATTGTCCTCATTAATATGAGCATACGATTTCGGAAACAGATTCCTCTTGTTGCAAAAGGGGCAAACCCAGAGCTTCGTCGGGTAGTCAATCCGCGCATAGGGGTTCAGAACAGCACGGCATTGAGTGCAAGTGACTGGCTCGTAGTTGAGGATCGGAAGCTCGGAGAATGGCATCAATGGAGTGCACATGATCGATAGTGGAATGACGAGAGATGAAACCTCGGGCTTGGAAATGGGCCAGGCGTGCCATGACCAACGCAGCCCCTCGATTGCTTCCAGCTCCGAGAAATCCATGGTGAATGAATCGTGAGGATGTTAGATTGATGATTTCATCTCGATCGAGCGATTGAAGAACCCTAATCTGGATCGCGATTAGGGTTTATCGACTTCTTTTGGGGCAATTTCGCTTTTCAGTGTTTGGGGGAAAGAGGTTTAATATTCAAATCAATGGCCTTACACTGAAAATGTATATCGTTCATCTCTTGCCGGAAAATGACTCTCTTCATCACGTGCTAGCTCACGTGATTAAGAAAGGTACTCAGGCAATTTCCTTTCCTCTTTACACATATTTGGCTATTCAATCGTACCTTATCCAATTTTATATTCTATATTAAATATTAAATTTTAAATTTAACTTTACATAACTAAAAAATGATAGCAAATGAATATGAGTCTATAGATAGACTAAAACAAGAAAATAGAAATGTAAATAAAAGGGAGAATAAGAAATAAAAATATTTAAAGAATTAAGAAGAACATAACGTTCAAAGGAAAAGTAAAAAAATAAAAACGTTGAAATAATTAAAAAGAAAAAATGTTCACCAAGAGAAAATAAAAAAATAAAAGTGTTAGCAGAAGGAAGAATAAGAAAATAAAAAAATAAAAGTGTTAGCAGAAGGAAGAATAAGAAAATGAAAACGTTCGAAGAATTAAGAATAAAATATTAAAAAAAAAGTAAGAAACAATTGTTAGTGATAGAATTTGAACCAATGAACTTTTGTGACCAAGGACCACACGTTGACGTTGGGAGACAAACTAACATGATTTCATCTGACTACAGTATCATAATAGTATAATTTTATAATATTTATAAAATATATAAAAACTAAATTTGGAGCCCCAAAAGTTCGGGAACCCTGTGCGGGAGTCCTCCCTGCACAGGGCCAGGGCCGCCCCGGCTTGCTAGCTAGTTAGATACTCAGGTATTGGGTGAAAGAGAAATTGTTCAAATAACATTTCTTTTCCGGAGTTACATGGGTTTACCCATCTCCATTCTTGTACACAACTTCCACCACCCTGGCCAGATTTATAATGCGGTAGAGGAGCTCATTTGGAAGTTTTGTTGGTCTGAGAAAACCCTTATTTACGTCTTTCCACGCATCCTCTATACGGCTATTGAATTCATTTACCGCCTCTATTTTGGAAACACCATTTTCTTTCATATAGCATTCGACAGCCGAAGGGATATGGTTTCTTTCCTTCTCAAACTGATCACAGAGATAACAAACATATATAAATCGAAAAACCATTAATATATATAAGAGAAACATATATTACCTCGTGCCCTACAATATCGTCTTGAAGCCTACAGATGATTGATATGGCTTTCACCATATCAGGATAACCAAGCACCCAGTCGAAGGCTTGTTTAGTAGCAACATCTCCCATGCCAAGGAACGAGAAAGTCGCTATGGCTTTATAAGCACCACTCATTGATGCTACCTCCATATACTCCTTCATTGTTGGAGTGTACTTATTGTGGAGCCATTTAGACTCTTGGAAGAAACCACGCGCAACTTCTTTCATCTACAGGGTGTTTGATAATGGATTGAAGCATCAGTAGATATGATTAACATTGTAGTACTGCAGACTCTTAAACGGAACAACAATCTGATGACACTTAAATATCTGGAAAATAGATTTTCGATTGATTGATTAATTTAGAGAAAGAACGTACGGCTTCTATTCCATAATATAAGCGGTATGCTCTTCCTTGCCTGACCAATTCATCTTCTATTTCCTCAAAAGCCTTCAAGAGTTTCAAGTACAGTACTTTCATGTACTCCGGAAGTGAATCCAAACATGTAACACTCCACCTGCAGATTCATGACATGTATGCATACACCAGTTGATCATTTAAAATTCCATACCACTGGAATTGATCATTTTGCAGTGATTAATCTTAATACGCACAAACCTTTCAATTGCCTCCGTGAAAATCTCAAGTTCTTGAAAAGTTCCATATGCACCATAGGTATCATCTATTGCTGAAATAAGAGCAACTGTTTTGGCCGAAATCTTCCGAGCAAGAGAATATTGGGGTTCAAAGTAAACTCCCAACCCCCAACAGAAGTAGCATTCCACAATACGATCTCTTATATACGGTAGCTTTTCTGTCAATTCCTTCCACCAGCTGCAATTCATGAGGTGTAGTTAAAAATGTAAAATGATCAACTGCAGTAAATTTATGATCATTGATAGAAAACAAAACAAAGCTGATGGGATTTGGTTCACTCAATTTAATTTATTACACTAACTTCATATAGCTGCATAATTCACTCAACTCTGTCCTGTAGATAACTTGTAGAAGGTTATAATCGATCTTAGCAAGTTTGAGCAAATTTTCATTATAATCCATTTGCTCGTAGATTGATAGATAACGCCTAGCTAGCTTCTAGTCTTGGCAATCCTCTCCTGTTGGAGTGCTTGTTTAGTGCATACGAAACTTGTTCTGCTATGGGATTGTTGCTGATGCTTAAACTTAGGCAAAGTTGACTCAAGATGAGCCCTTGCAAAAGCACGACCATGATCAAGTATGTCTTCGCCTTGGATGCTCAGATATGTTGCTTCATAAAACTCCAGCAATCCCATCACTTCATCATCTGCACTCATTGAAGCTTTCAAGTAACCACCTTTGTATCAGAATTGTGAATAGCGGAAGAAAAACTGAAGAAACTCATCCTTGAAGAAACTCATCTTTGGTGATGATAATGAAGAACAATGTAAATAACTGCAATATGAAGAAAATCAAAATATTTATAAGATAAAATCACAGGTGGAAATGAGAAAGAAAAGAAGTATAAATAGAAGAAGAACAGAGAATAGAAATATCTAAAATACCCTTCACTAGATGTACATATAAAGTGCGGGAAATACAAGAGCTATACAAACACAAGATGTTGAACAACAATGTGTACAAGAATCAAGCTTAACACACTACAATCTACAGAATGCCAAAGCTGCTAATGAGCTCGTCCATTATTGCAACTTCATTATCTTCATTGTTGTGTTGTTTGACTTCACAATTCTGAGACTTTGCCATATTTGAACTTGTTGAATAGTTCTGCTCAAGTTATATATAAACGACACATAATTAATATAAATGAATCAAAGTATTGAAATAGACACATATTAGTAAGTACATAAAGGACGAATATATATTTTTAATTATATGTATATTTAGAGACGAAGCTAGCATTTCAAACTAATATATAAACTATATTCTTCTAATTTTGCATAGGTCTAACTTGAAAGAAAAATGGAAAAAAAAAATCCCCCGTCCCAACTTCATCTTCCTAGCTCCTACATTCCATTTTAATTCGTCCCAACTTTATATTTTCAGCCTTTAAATGAAAATTATATCTCATACTTTATGCATTATCTCTTTTACTTTATTTACCTTTTACTTTACTTTATCATCATATTTCATACCTTTTTCCTTACTGCATCATCATATTTCATGCCTTATTTACTCTTTTCTCTATTTTATCGTAGTCTACTGTATTCAATTTTTTCTTAAATCATGTGCCCGATCGCAGATGAACTCGGGATGGAGGAAGTGCATATAAAATTTATTTTTATGAAAAAATGGGTGGGGCGGAAAGGCAAAAATTAAAGAGAGCTTTGCCACCGTGTATAATGTTTTAGACATTTTCAATAATATTTTATAAGTGAATATTTATATCATTTTGCATTGTATATATACATCACCAATGTTCTTTAGACCGCACACTATGGTGCACCCGTGCAAATTGATCGTGGCTCTGCAAAAACCGTGCCACGACCAATTTTTTCGCATTGTGGTGTGGTCTTCGTGCGGTTGTGAGAAGGAGGTACTCAATCAGTTACTTTGCCCAGCAACCGATTGAGTTACTTGTTTTGTTGACCCCCCAAATGGGGGTAACTCTTTTTTTTTTATTTCTTAATTTTTTATTATTTTTTATTTAAAAAATATAAAAATACTGTTGTTTATATTTTTTCGAGATCTACAAGTGACTAGTGAAGATACATTTTCTCACTTTGTTCGTATACGTTTGTGTTTTATACTTTTTCACTATTCTACTCGTATTTTCAATAAAAACGTCTCTTTTTGCTCCAAATTTTCAATATTCGTATCGATATAACTATTAAAAAAAAAAAAATTGCCCGCGAGCGTCACTACAGTGGAGAAAATCGGTCGCGAGGTGCAGTTGCAGAGCAACCAAAACAGCACGACCGAATTTCGGTGCCACCACAATGGACGGTCTTATAAAGTCTATAATATTTTCATATATGATTATATGTTTATCCGTCTCTTCATATTTTCATAGGACAATCTCTAGAAAAAAACAATTATTATGTAAGGTATGTACCTGCGGAAATAATGTGGCCATGTTGTCTAAGGAGGCAAAAACTAAGAGCTACTGTGTGTAAATCATCGTCGTTGTATTGATCTTTCGAACGATGACAAGCATGATATTGCCAGGCTTGATCAATCTCCACCTGGAAATGGAATTCTATGCCTAATCGTTGAATTGTATCAATCAGTTGCAATTTTTTCTTCTTGTCATCATCACTAACTAATCCCTGCTGCAGTTCCGTTTTCAAGATTTGGATTAAGAGCTCTCGTGATGATTCCTTGACAGCCTATGTCAAAACATTAATATACACAACGATGAGTTAATCTAAAATTTTGATAATCAATTATTCAATTGAACTATATATATAATAAAAATTCACATCGAAAGGGTTGTGTTAAACAAATCGCATTCTAGGCTTTTTCATTGAGAGTAATTTATAGTCAAATTTAATGAAAAAATCAAAAAACTAATATAACATAAAAGTTGATCTTGATTTAACATTACATGTAATTTCAGATCCTTCAGGAGGTGCGAAAGAAAGGACCCCCATACATTAGGATGGAAGTTGGCAATTGGACGTGCCTGGGGAGCTGAAACTTCAACAGCAGATGATGATGGAGATGATAGTTGGCTCATGATCGATCACAAATAATTTACTAACTGCATATAATATAAGAATATGTATTAATTAATTAAATACTAGTGTTTTTTTATCATATAGAATGTGGCAATGTGCATTATGATCGTTTAAGTGTGATCATCATGATATGGTCTTATAAACTCCAGTATATATACTGATCTCCGAAACAATGAGGAGAAGATAGACGTCGACGGCGTGGCGACACAAGAGGAAGGCTATGTGGACATGCATACCAAGTCTTCATCATATCTCACCTCCTACATATACCTTCTATACTTGATGTAAGGGGCCTTTACAAAAAAGGTTCTCCCAGGGATTTTAGTTTGAAGATTTAGAGTTATCGTTCATCTGTCTTCTCCGCCGTCGATTATCTTGATGCCATTTTCGAACTGACCATCCACCTTCATCTGTGCAATTTATATGCACTTATATAATTAATTCGGATTTTCTTTGATTATTAATGGGTACAACAATAGTATTTGTTTTTTTATTGATATTTTGTAGAAAATAAAAAATTAGGGTGCAACTAGGGCGGTAAATTTTGACTTGATCCAATAAATCAAATTAAAATTGACTTGGATCAAATAGATCAAAAACCATATTATTACTCCAATTTAGATTGACTTGATTTAAAATCAACTCATACTCATTAATTTCACAAACTAAACTAGAACCAAACAAATCCACCAATTAAATCATTAGATCCATTAAATCACTCACTAGCCATTTCACAAAATCACTTAATTTGTACTTTCAATTCATGTGTCGGCTAGGAATGCTAGTCTCGATCACTCTTCCACCTTCACCCGCCGCTCTTCATCGCTCCTTCACTCAATGTGCTCCTCCACTCAATTCATGAAGTATTGTTGGGTGTGATGTTTGTAGACAAGGTGTTTGACGAAATGTGTGAATGTATTTGTTTTGTAAATAAGATATTTGACGCAATGGGGGAATGAATTTGTTCAATATGTGCATTCTTGTATATAATTTGCGTATTGTATGTAATTATTTTACATACATTTTTAATTATTATGATTCTTTTTGGATTTAATGTGAGTCAATTGTGACTTCTTTTTGGATTCATAGTGGTCTTAAAATATTTCAATAATAGATCCTTATACGGATTGACTTAGATTCGGATCCGAATTCAATATAGAACCAAAAAAGTTATTGATTTTACATCCGAGTCATTTTTAAATCTAAATCAATAATGAACTGACTTAAATTCGATTCAAAACCTAAAATTTACAACTCTAGGTGCAACCCCAATTCAAGTTGGTGGACAAAAAAGATTTTCTTCTAAAAAGGCACGTGAAGCTGAAAACAAATATACATAGTCCTTCTTCATATCAATATGCACACATGAGAGCAAATACACTATGATATTTTTCTTTGATATGAAATACTCTCAAGTATCAATATCATCAATGTAGTTAATAAATGTCTAGAATTCATTCTCTTCTTCGCAACATAATTTCTTTTAAGGCCATTTCAAACCTGAAGAAGGTTGCTGACCTTTGAACATTTTATAATACAAATTAGCGCTGTTATATTGAACTAAAATTTATTGAACTGAACTGAATTTTAACTAACCTGAAATGAATTGAATGGAACTGAACTGAAATAAGATATGAATTATAACTATGTCGAACTGAACCGAACTGAATTCAATTAAAATTGAATTCAATTGAACTTAAGCTGAAAAGAACAGAGCTTTACCTCTAATGTTCGTGATATGTCACTTTAAGTTTGACAATCAATTAAAATTAAAAAATTAGATATATTTTTAAATGTTTTAAACGTAAGCGAAGTATTAAAGGAGTGCACTTATGGGTCTTATTTAAGAATAGTATGCTATGTTATACAGAAAGAGGCCTTAACCCCTAAGCATTTATATCTATGTTTAATACTCAGTTCTTAAAAATAGAAAGAGAGGTACCTAAGTACTTGTTTACTCTTTTCCATACATCTGTGTTTAGTTAGATCACTACATAAATATAAGTTTTTACGCGGACATGACACCTTGCTTGCACAATAAAATAATAGTGGTGAAGGAACAAAACTTTTTGTAGAGCAAGTAATATATATATACATTCTTTTCTAATTAGAACATGCAGTAAAAAGTTAATTATGAGAAAACTTTACAAACCATAACTTATCCGTGGATCATACATAATTGTCCACTGATTTGGTGGTATGTTAGGGCCTAATTACCATGCGTGATAATCTAAAATGGTTGACAGATTTGAAAATCGACCCACCCCTTGTTTCTTCCCCGTTAACAATTAGCGGCGGAAATTTAGAAATTAATGATACATTTTAGTCCACTTTATGACCATTGACCAGTTTAACCCTCATTTCTGAGTCCACCATAACAGTGAATATCTCAGTGTAACAACCATCACAGTCACACAGAAACCTCCAAAATCTCTAAAACCCTTCTTCTTCTCCAAACCCCAATCACTCTATGTCATCCTCATCGCCACCCACCTTAACCATGGAGTCCCTAATCCTCCAGCTCCACGATATCTCCGCCGTGAAATTCGGCAATTTCAAGCTCAAATCCGGCATCACCTCCCCAATTTACATCGACCTGCGTCTCATCGTCTCCTACCCTTCCCTCCTCCAGCAAATCTCCCAAACCCTCGTCTCCTCCCTCCCCTCGTCCGCCCGCTACGACGTCGTCTGCGGCGTCCCCTACACCGCTCTCCCCATCGCCACCTGCATCTCCGTCGCCTCCGACATCCCCATGCTCATGCGCCGCAAGGAGGTCAAGGACTACGGTACGGCTAAAGCGATTGAAGGAGCGTTCACTGCTGATCAGATCTGCTTGATTGTCGAGGATCTCGTTACTAGCGGCGCTTCGGTGTTGGAAACGGCTGCTCCGCTTCGTGCCGTGGGGCTTAAAGTTACCGATGCTGTTGTTATGATTGATAGGTTTGTCCGGCTTTAGTTTTCGATTGTTTCGGCTTTCGGAGCTTATGTTTACTTATCCGATTATGTTACACGTATGTGCAGTGACTATTTGATTTAATTTGGAGATTATGTGATCAGAATTCGAGTAAAATACTTGATGGACATGGTACGTTTTGGGTTAGCATGTAATGCATGCTATTGTGTTCTAGGGATTGTATCATGTATATGCAAGCACAGTTTAACATTTTGTGCTAGCGTAGTGTTTGGCTACTATGCTCACAGCTACATGTTGACACTTGTATGTGTAGTGTGTGTATGTTAGGCACCATGAACAGGTTGTTATGCTTGTAATGCACATTATATGCATACTGGAGAAGGAGTGTGATTGGCAGTTTTACTCGTGTAGCATTACGTGTTTCATTTCTGGTTTTTGGAATCAGTTTTACACTTTTACTTTTATGACAGAAGTTTAAGTAGAGTCAAATTCTTAACTCTCACAGTGTGATAGTTTGTAAAGGGTGATCTTGTGGCTGTTATACTCACCACTAATTCATTCAATTCATCGTAGTTCAATTCACTCTGTCCTGGTTCGGATTTCTTTGATTTCTGCAGTAACAGTATGATTACATTTGGAATATAATCAAAGTTTGAGTAAAATAAGTAATGGACATATTACAATTCGTGCTAGCATGACTGCATGATTGTGTGGCTATTGTTCCCTACTATATCATGTTATATGTTGGATGGCTGTACCTGTATGTGTACGTCTGCCTGTACATCCATTATGAATTGGTGTTATGCTTGTAATGCATATTGATTGTATCACGAAAGAGGTAGGGTTGGGATGTTTGCATAGGGAGTTCTTATTTTTGTACAAATAATTATTGGTGGCAGGGAGCAAGGAGGGCGGGAGAACTTGGCTGCAAATGGGATAGCATTGCATGCAATGGTAAAGCTGAGTGAAATGGTAAGGATTTTGAAGGAGAAGGGAAGAGTTTCAGAGGAGACCGAGAAGATGGTCACGAAATTCTTGGAGGAGAACAGGAAGGTTGCAGTGCCAGCAGCCGCACCAGCTGAGAAGAAGGTTGTAGCTAGAATTCCTTATGGAGAGAGGGCCAAGATGTCAAAGAATCCTACGGGGAAGAAATTGTTTGAGATTATGATGCGGAAGGAGTCAAATTTGTGCTTGGCTGCTGATGTTGCCACTGCGGCTGAGTTGCTCGACCTTGCAGAAAAGGTGAGGGCAAGGATACTACCTAAATACTATGTAGTGTGAAATGAATTAATATATAATGATTACACAGTTCTTAGTCTACAAACCTTGATCTCCTGCCATTACCACTGCTGAACATTTTCTGTTTACAGGTTGGACCCGAGATCTGCATGTTGAAAACCCATGTTGACATATTTCCAGATTTCACGCCTGAGTTTGGATCCAAACTCCGCTCGGTATATTCCAACTTCACTACTCTTGCTATAATTCGTGCGTTTTTTGGGTGTTCAGGGGCACCCGACATCAATCAGTGGACCTAGGCAACTGGCAACAAATTATCATATTCTTTTGTTTTGTCTTCTGACATAATTAACTTTTGATGCTTTATTATTTTAATTGCGACAAATTCAAATAGAATATGTACATGCAGATCAACTGCTCGAGATTACACATTATAGAATTGTTGCATTTGTGGAAACAAAAGTATGAGATATTGAGATGTAAGGAGAAACAATTACAATTTTTTTTCCTATTTAAAAGAGTTTATTTTCGTTGCTTTAGGAGTTACCCATGACTTAGTTGCTACAAGTGTTTCATATGTGTATGTTTTATTATGTTCATTCATACTCCAGTATGTTTTTGCAATTAATTTATTTTGTCATGTGATGCAATATGTCCACCCCACTCACTGAAACGTATAAAAGATTCCGTATCTTGCCACTTACCTAAAACTCGTTCACTACCTTGTCCTTGTGGTGATCAGATGCAATATATTAGTTACAAGTTTATTTTCTGTTGATGCTGAGTTTATTTATCTCTTTAAAGATTGCAGACAAACACAACTTCTTAATTTTCGAAGATCGTAAGTTTGCTGACATTGGCAACACAGTTACCATGCAGTACGAAGGGTGAGATTTGCTCCTAATTGCACTGGGCATTCAAAATATCTTATGTTGCTTGAGAGTTCTTATCTTTCCTGTGCAGTGGAATCTTCCGTATATTGGAATGGGCAGATATTGTAAATGCCCATATAATTTCAGGTCCAGGAATTGTTGATGGACTAAAGTTGAAGGTGAATATTTCTTCTTTTGTCTCACTATGATATCTTATTTGCCTTAACAATTAAATCATTTATACTCAAGTATAATGCTTTGATAGGGCCTACCTCGTGGGAGAGGTCTATTGCTGCTTGCCGAAATGAGTTCAGCTGGAAACCTTGCAACCGGTGCCTACACTGCTGCAGCTGTGAAAATAGCCGAAGAGCACTCTGATTTTGTAATTGGCTTCATATCTGTCAACCCTGCTTCATGGCCCAGTGGATCGGGAAGCCCATTCCTAGTCCATGCAACACCTGGTGTTCAAATGGTAAAAGGTGGGGATGCTCTCGGTCAACAATATAACACTCCATACTCTGTAAGTAACATCATATGCACAAGTGCATACTTTTTCCCTATTAATTTCTTTTATGTTTAATTTTTGAATGCTCTTGAAAGAAGACCAATAAGTTACTTAGGGTTATAAGTGTGAAGCATTGAATGATAGACTACTCTCTGATGATGTCACCAGTCTTACAAAATGAATGTATGTGTCTCAGGTCATCGCAGACAGAGGGAGTGACATAATTATTGTTGGACGTGGGATTATAAAGGCCTCGAATCCTGCAGAGGCAGCTCGTGAGTACAGGCTTCAAGGATGGGAGGCTTATTCAGTGAACTGCATGTAAAACTAACTGAAGCTTGTCGTAGCTCGCCTAAAGGACGGTGCCCATGATTGCTCCAAGGCACTCATACTCAGGCTTATTTCTGCCGTCTTTGTTCTGTGTTCAAACACGTTAAAGCATTATTGGGCTCTACTTGTCATAGAATAATTCCTCGTGTCATGGGAAATACCAGCCACCTAGGAATAGGAGAGTTCTGTTATATGAGTCGAATGAGTTGTCCTAATGCAAGTCTGGAGTTTTGCTTTGTATTTCTTTATGGTGAGTGTAAGCTGCGGCTCTCTGTATTTGAATTTTATTGAAACTTTTTTCTTGGTGATTAGAAGTTAAAAACTGTTGATTGCATTTTGTCAATAGGACCGACCGTCCAAGTCACCCATAGAAAAACTCAATTGGAGTGAAAAATTCAACACAATTTTGACCCCAACATACAGATCAAAGTCACCTACTACTCTTTCTTCACTTTTATAGTAGTAAATTGATCAAATAACTTTTAAAAATCAAGTAGTTTTATATTATTTTTATGGATAAAATGTGTAATCTAAAATGTAGAATTGTAATCGTTTAATGTTTATTGGGCGTAATTTTATTTTACTGTAAGTTTTATTAAATGTTTGAAAATGATGGAAGTATAAAAATTGAAAGTATTTTTTTAATTATTATTGAACATTAAATATAGGATTATAATTATAATTATTGAACAATACAAATTTATCAATCGATTCTAGATGCAAATCAACACCAATCTCTATTCAGAGAATATAATCACCCATTTAAAAAAATCAAACCCGTAACCTCATGGTTACGGGGTGTCTCAGCTTGCCACTCGAATACAAACGATTTTACATAAAAATTGAAAGTATAGTGTAGCTGTAAAGTGTTTCTAGTAGTTTACAGCAAAAGTTGGTGGAATTGATTCTCTCCTCGCGTTCAACCCATTTAGCTGAATTATGTGTTGTGATACAGCTTATTAAAACTCTTAGAATCGATACTGCTACAGTAGAGCAATAGAAATAATCAGGCATTCCTCGCATTTTAACTTGTATTCGAAATTTGTATTCAACTATTTAGTTTTAATTTTAACCCGTCACTCTTATTTCTACATTTAGATGCTGAAATATACTTAATGACATGGTGGTTATTTCTAATTACCATGTAGCAAGTTACTTTACATGTCGATTTACTAATATTTTATTGAATAATTGTGTAAAAAATATAGTTACTAGAGTAGAAATTACTATTTATTTACATGACATGACAATTAAGAAAATATTGTGATCTTGGATGTAATCTTTTTATGACATTATTATAATGAATAAATATATTTGTATTTTAACGTATTAAGTATTATAGTATCAAGTTGAAATAAATGAACTTGAATACTTCCATTTCCAAACTCTTATACACACAAACATACACATAGATTAATTTACAATAATTAGAAACACTATGTCACCAAAATTACTCATCCACGATTTGACCGTCACTTTAGTGCTTATAATCCTTTAACTTCTCCAAAATAAATTCACACGGTAATTATGTAGCACCTTTATCAAACAAAACACATTTACACAAACATTATGTCGAAATTCAAATCATCAACAACTACGATGACAATGAAATTGATATATACATCCAAAAGAGAATAAATTTATTGAATTATGTGCTGCTTGATCATACTAGAGTATATACAGGCAAATTTAATGCAGGTGATCCCCTTCAAATTTACGCTTCTATTAAGAAAGATGATGATACAAATCACCTTATTGTTAATGCCAATCTACATGATCCAAGTCGAGACAAAGGTCATTTTATTATACATTGAAAGCTAGACAGTATTGGAATTTTTTGTAGTTACAATAATAAAACATGAACGTTAAATGGTAAATGGAGAATATCAAAATACTAGCCACCTCTCCATAGGAAGATGATGGGAAGTGTATAACAAGTTAATAACTACAAATCTGCAATTATACAAAATTGTAACACTCATACACACTGCTCTAAATATATCTTTATCGTTAATTAGTAATTACCCCTTAATTACCCGCCATTGTCTTTTTCGTTAACAAAACAAAAACTGAAAACGGAGAGACAAAAGTAAATCCAAACATTCCATTTTCTTCGTGAATAATCATCATCGCCATCATCATCATCATCATCAACTGTGTATATTGTATTTTATTCACAATTGGATAAATTCCATCAACCTGATTCTCCTAACCTGCACAATAATATAATATCGCTTGCTTTTCAATCGATGATTCTCAGCACGTTGTTATGCCTAACATCTATATATGCGTAATTATCCGTCCACCAACTTTCTGGTGAACCAACGTGTCTGCAATTTTCCAACCTCATTGTATCTATCGAGCTCCTTGTTTTTCATCATGTAAGCATTTTGTATTTTTCCGATTTGTTGAACGTCTCTTGCCTAATTTGTTGCGATAGATTTGATAAATTGCGTTATGTTTTCTTTTTTGTTGGTAATGCAGAGGAGCGGAGAAATGATGGGGAATTTCGGATTATGAAGCGTTGTTTTTTGGATTTAGGTTTTCGGATTTGATTTTAGCTAGCTAGCTGTTGGTTGTTACAATGTCTCTTCAACAGCAACAAGGGAACACGGAGACCAAAAACCTTTCCGGTATTTGATTTTTCTCTGTTTGTGTATGTATTCGTGTTGAATTGGGGTTTGTTTAGTGTGGATTTGAGAGTTACTCGTTGTGAGTTGCATCGAATAGTTACGATTTTAGTTTTGTGCTACAAGTTTAGATTATTGCGTGCAAAATGTTGATAATGGGAGCTTGTAAGTTATAAGTTCATCATATACCGTGCGAAGATATGGACCTTTCCGTTTTTAGTCTGCTCGGTTTATGGCATATAGTAGGAAAAGTGGATTCCGGTGTCATTCTAATTTTATATGCATGGATGAATCAGGTTGTTGTCTCTATGACCTCTTAAGAATGGAGACCTCTTCAAACTGGACTACTTGCTCTTTCGAGATGAGGAATTCTCCTTCAAGTAAGAAATCTTTCTCCTTCTTGTTTTCGTGTCACCGTCTTTCAATTTATTGCGATAATCAGAATGGAATCCATTTCCTTGTACTGCTGGACTTTGCAAGTTGCAACTGCCAACATTACCTGGGCAGTAAAGCAGGACAGTCTAGTAGTAGTAGTATCATTTTTCACCCTCATTATTCCCAGATGATATTTTCATACAATGGTTAGGACTCTCATCACTTTTTATTTAGAATATATGATTAACATTAGGAAGGTGGTTATATAAAGCAGACATCCATCACACATTCTGATAGAATGTATAGATGTGAAACAAAGCAGCTTTACACTTTTCAGTAACTCCCGTTGCTTAACTTTGGAACATGAGTGCACTCTATATTATGGATAAACTGAAAGAGTGAAAGTATCGCTTTTGGCAAATAGGTCCTATAGAGTCGGGAACACTTGGTATGTTTTTGTCATGATTTGTGAGAACTTCACTCATAGTGAATATAACGTTCATATTTTTCTTTAACATATCCTTGTATAAATTAGGTCCACACAGGAGGCTGGAGGGTCTGTTATCTGAAGCTGACAATGGATTCTGTGCAGATTGTGGATCTCCAGATCCAAAATGGATGTAAGTAAAGACAATTACTATAGTAATGCTAGATTTCTTGATCTCTATATGTGTTTTTATCACACACCTCAAGTGACACAGAAAGAAAGTTTGATTTGATATATGCCATCCTTTATCTGAAGGGACTTTGATAGTGGACGAATTGAATCGTTTAGTTTTGATTATCAATAACTATATATATTAGTTACCATTTCTAGTTCTTCTTGTCTTATTAATCCTCCATGTGTTAGTGGTGAAATTAAACTTGATTAACATATGTGCCTTGCTGTTCTTTTGGTAGGATGATTATTCGCCTAGAGTGTATTGCCTTATTGTGCCTGACCTGTGTTTTCTTATTGCTCTTGTTCTTTTCATTTTTATTTTGTCCCACAAAATAATTTGTCTTATTTGCTATTGTTGGTGGCCAGATCTGTGAGTATTGGGGCGTTCATTTGTATAAAGTGCTCTGGTGTGCATAGAAGTCTTGGAGTGCACATTACAAAGGTGTGGCACTTATGATACAGTACATATCTAAATACAATATATACCATTATGTGTATTCTGAATGTGTACATTAATGGGCCCATTTCATTTTTATCCTATACATCATGTTTGCAACTGACAGGCACATCACCCTCTTAAAAGTTTTATTGTACTCTGCTCTCCTGATTTACATCCAAATTCAGACAGATACAGAAGGGGATCTGTGTGATCTGTTTAAATTTTGTATCATAAAGATGTAAGGCAAAAATTCATCTTGCCCCAGAAAAGCTTGGTCATTTGTGGAAATGTCCTTTAAAGTTTCCATGTGTACAACTTTCCTTCCCTAAGTTTGGCCTTTCCTGCGTTTTGCCAAGACATGGTTGTAACCAAGTATGAAATGTAACATCTTCAGCAGTTATTATCTAACATTTTATAGGGACCTTATATCCAATACACTGGGAATTAACATGCTTACTGATGAGTTATTTGAATGTGTACAATAACTCGAGGGGGTTTTATGCAGTTTTCCCTATTTCTCAACCCCATCCTTCTATTTGTAATGACTTTTCTGCCTGGTTTAAAAAAAAAGGTTCTGAATTGCTAGTAAAATTGAAGAAGGTATGTAGCAATTGGAATTATAAATTTGTTCAAAGGAGTCAAGCCTTAATATTGGAATCAAGGCAATTAATTTTGTGATGCATGCATCTACATAAGCAAGATATAATGTGTGCTTATTTGCAAGAACCACATTCATCTGTCCCATGTTTATATTGCAGGTTTTGTCTATGAAGCTTGATGACTGGAGCCATGAGCAAGTTGATGCTTTAATGGAAATGGGTGGAAATACTGCAGTGAACTTGAAATATGAAGCTCACCTTCCAGATAATGTTCGAAAACCAAAACCAGATTCCTCAATAGATGAGCGCACGGATTTTATTAGGTATTATTTTCATGAGTGAACATTTTAAAATTTTCTTCCCTTCTTTTTTTTGGTTGAAATGTCTATATGTAATGGGAGAACATTTTGGTTGTTCAGGAAAAAATACGAACAACTCCACTTTGTGAACCGTGATTTACCTTTGTCGTGCCCGTATCCACCTACATCATCCTCCCAGTGCAATTCTTTAGTCTGTTATGCTCCACCTGCATCCGAGAAGAGACAATACGAGAAACAATCTACAGGGAATCGCATCCATGGCCTAGGGCAAGCATTTCGTAATAGTTGGAGAAGATCTGCTGAAAAGATTCCTAAGAAATCTAACTCACTGGTAATGACACTAGTGCAAAGAAAAACAATAAATTTTCTTGTATTCTTGCTTACTCTGAACCTTAAAATAGGCAAGAAGCATATGCTTTAATTTTATTTTTTAATTTACGTGCGGTACTAGATACAGTAATTGAAGAGTACAGTTGATAATGGAGTGTTTGGTTTTGGATTGGATTTTCAATTCGTGGTGTTAGTGAGTGGTAGGAACTGCGGGAATAGTTATTTGGTCACATTTTGAAATGAGAGATGATTTAAGGAAGAAGGTGAAAGGAAAATTCAAGGGGGGACAGCAGCTGTCAGCTGCTCCAGAACCTGACGGCCCACTGGATGTTGATTCAGTTGGACACCTGTTTCTGTCTCGGTTGAAAAATAAATCCTGTGTTATAACAGTAATATGGCGTTACATTATCTCATTCATCTTCATGTTGAACTTTTTTGCAAGACTAGATGTGTAACTCTCACTATGTTCTGTAATGTTGTATAGGCAGGCATGGTTGAATTTGTAGGATTGATCACGGTTAATGTGGTGAGAGGCACCAACCTTGCTATTCGGGATATGGTGACTAGTGATCCTTACGTCATCCTCTCGCTTGGAACTCAAGTAACTCTCATTTCATTAGTTTATTATCATGTTACTCAACTGTTTAAAATGAATTTTGGTTTATTAGCTGCTTTTTACATCGAGAGTTGCATGTATTTCTAATTTGCAGTCAATGAAGACAAGGGTCATCAAGAATAACCTCAACCCTGTCTGGAATGAACGGCTAATGTTCTCAATTCCTGAAAATATACCTCCTTTGAAGCTGGTTAGTTTCTTCATGCATAAATCAAGATATGATAACAATTATGAAACCATGTATAGCCACCAATGTGCATGTTCGGGGTAAATGGGGATGGGGTTGAAACTGAAGAACTTCGAAGGTTATTGTGAGGAAAGTAGATCCTGTTAAATAATATTGCTCACTAAGATACTTGTTCAAATCTTTTTACAGCTTGTATATGACAAGGATACATTCTCGACTGACGATTTTATGGGTGATGCTGAGGTTGATATTCAACCACTGCTCTCTGCAGCAAAAGCTTCAGAGGAGAATTATGTGAATGAGACGATGCAACTTGGTACCTGGAAAGCAAGCAAAGAGAACGCACTTGTGAGGGATGGTATTATCTCCTTGGAAGATGGTACCATTAAACAAGACATAGCTATTCAGTTGCAGAATGTTGAACGGGGAGTCTTAGAGATTGAGCTTGAATGCGTACCCCTGACGCAATAGCCTCCCGGAGTTTTCTTCAACGACTCCTATCAGTACTTTCCACATGCCCCTTGGTGGCCAGAAAGTTCTCACCTGGACCAGGTCTATCTGAAATGGAGAGACCTTCCGGCTTAAAGTCATCCATGTGCGTTTATAACAACTTTTTAAATGTTGTTGATGGATTTTGGCCATGAGGATTACTTCCGCAGGTATAACCAAGGATTTCCCATTTTGCCAATCTCGTCTCGTCCAGAGTGATTGCTACAGAACTTGTGGCCTTTCCTGGTGAGATCCATGTTGTAAGGTAGAGTGTACATGTAATGCATGATTGTTGTAGTCTTGTAGAGAGATCTGTGTTCTGATTGCTTTGGCCGATTCAAACTGTAAATATGTATTCATGTCAATTTGTGCCATAACATATCGCGCAGTGTAATTCTTCCCACTCGATGGGTGTTGAACAGTGTCAATCGTCCTCATTTAAGTTCATTAAAACAAAACAATGTCCTGTTCCAAAATGATCGTGTTGTGAGTAGTGAACGGCACCTTGTTGGCTTGTTTCTGTCCAACTAAACATCTCTCTTCGGAACAAGACAGGATAAAATTTTACATTAAATCAAGAGTAAAGACTAAGGCAAAAGCTTTACATTGAAACAGAGCTAAGAAAATAATAGGTATAATTCATCAGAACGTTTATCCTAGATGGAGCACATAAACTACCAGTTATCAGAATGCAAATAGTAAAAGGAAAGATCACTCATTCCTTAATTCATTCTACAGTTTCAATGATGGTCTAGAAGTGGGAGAGAATCAGCTTGGTTCCGATACATCAAGCACCTCTGACATGACACATTGATCTTCGAACAGTCAAACTCGTTCATTCAGTAGGTATCTCGTTCATTCAGTAGCTTGATACCTGTGTCTAGCAGACATGACACATTGATCTTCGAACAGTCAAACTCGTTCATTCAGTAGCTTGATACCTGTGTCTAGGAAGGTAACAGTGTCAAAGCGACAAAATGAAGTTTGGAGCGAGTATGCACCTACAATGGCTAGACGTTGCAAATGAACAAATACCAACGTCATCATCCCAATAATTGTATCAGAAGCCAAGGCAACATCAAACAAAGCAGATATGTTCTTTTAACAGACGCCATGGGCAGTCGGGGAGAAAATTCTAGTATAAACAAACTGATTCAAAATCAACCGTTAATAAGGCCCAAGTGGAATTAGTCGTCACGTTGAACCTTCCATTACGTTGCAATATAGGATACATACACTTACATTCCTATAAAACTTTCTTAATTTATATTTCGGAAAGGGAAAACGTAAGAAGCAGTTTACAACTGTATCTGTTCAACAAAGGTAGAAGAATGTACAAGATGAATGAAGATGCTGACTGACTCGGTGGAGAAGGCTCCTTAAACAATGCATTCCATCCCTGATAGCAGCCTTCTTTTTCTTGCTACCCAACCACAAAACGTGAAAGAAACCAGAAACGAGAATGCATTTAGGAGCTGGAGAAGACAGATTTATATGTGCTAATAAACTCCTATACTGTTTGCAACTTGAACACTTCAATTTAAAAAAGTTTGAATCACCAAGAGAGACAAAGAGATTTCTGGAAAGAAACAGATCAACGGGATATTTATCGAGAGAAGGAAAACGAAGGTCACTTGACCCAGAATTATGCATTGTGTGCTATAGCTAAAATATTCAAAACAAAATGCAGCAGCACTATATTCTGTGCATGATCTCATTCACCATGTTACATTTCACTCTCAACATTTCGTCACCGTTCAATCCACAATGAGGTTAAGAAGTTACGTACCAACAAGCACGGAAGTTACCTTAATCTATAGCAAGATCAAGAATGCAATAACATCGGAATGATTAAAAAGACTACTTTACTCTACTCATAAATCAGCACTGAACTCGTAACAATAATAGTATGATAATTAATTGTAAAAATCAGAGGCTCATTCAAGAAACAACTGAATCAACAAGTCATCGATTTTATAAATCAACCCAGTATAGAGTCATCAACAAACTGTTACACAAGCTGCAAAACTAATGCAGCACATTAGCCTTAAGTGCGTACCTCCGCAATGGCCATTTGATATTATATATAAGCATTAAAAAGAATGAACACCGCCGTGGTGAACAAACCAATCAATCCACCTAAATAGGCAGAGGACGCTTATACTACACAATCAATAACTATTTACACAGCCGAGTCCTTCGGTAGAGAAATCATTCATCATGCTCCAGTAACCCATAAAAAAGCTATACCAAGCAATCACATAAACAGAACCTTTTCTTCTGTGTTTATTAACAAATGAACCCTGATTCAAGAGCAGCATAGCGGACACCTCACGAGCCCATTTTCGTTGCACTCATCACACCTTCTCGGCTGCCCTTCATCCTCATCAAACACCTTTCGACTCCCATCACAATTCGTGCATGGCATAAACCTTACATCATCACACCCTTCGCACGGCTTGGACGCCCGCAAAGGCAACCCTTTCATAAGCCTCCCGAGCTCACCGGCCTCAAGCAACCCCTTAACCACATCAGATCCACCAATGTACTTCCCCTTAATAAACACCTGCGGCAAGGTAACATTCTTTTCACCCAAAACATCCTGCAATTCCTTCCTATACGCGGCATCCATCGAAATATCCCTCTCATCAATGCTCACACGAAAACCCCGAAAAATCATCCGCACACTATGACAATCCTGAAAAGTCCTCCGTATCCCTCTCAGGCTGGTAAAGTAAATGACAACCCTATCCTCCGTACCGGGCAACCGAAACGGCGAATCGGACACGGCAGGCGGAATACTCTTGCAAAAGGCCATGGAATCAAACTCCGGAGCTGTCCTGAGCAACAAACTCGCATCTTTCTTGAGAAACTGGGTCGCAATCGGGTTAGGGTTTGATGGGTATTTGGGGGTTTCGAAAATGGAACACAATTTCCTGACCTTTCCCTTGATGGAAGTACCTGCAGAGAACACGGAGCCAAGAGACGAGCTGTAGAGAGTCTTGATCGAGCCGCTGCGCTGAAACGACGCAGAGGTGTAGAGGTTGAACAGGGGCTTATTGGTAATCTCGGCAGCTGCCTTGGCCGAATTGATCGTCATCGATCGGTT
>JAYMSP010000826.1:0-40648 GCA_036897095.1 Plantago elongata | reverse complement strand
TCTGGTTAAAAATCTTTTAATTTACAACACATTTTTACTTTACATCTGATCCCAAATTCCTTCATCTTCTTCTTCCTCACCTCTCCATTTCCATCAATGGAGAGCAAGCTTTCTTCTCCAGTTCTCCCCATCCGCCACCACCTCCTTCTCCCACCTCCTTCTCCCACCTCTCTCTCCCTCACCTCCGCTCTCGCCCACTCCCCAGTCCCCACCACCACCAAACTCCCTTCTCTCCGCCACCACCAATCCACCCCCAAACCCACCTTCTTCACCAACCCCAAATCCCCCAAATTCCTCCTCACTCTCCCTCCCGCCACCTCACCCGTCGACTCTCCAGCCCCAATCACCCCTCCCACCACCCCCCACTCTACCCCAATTCGGCGCCAAACCGATCCCATTGATAATCTCGCTCGCCATGGTTGTAGTGTTAGCACGAGAAGGAAGGGAGATTCATAAAGTCGAGTTAGACAAGGCTTACCGATCGAAGACGAGATGACTTTGCACAACTCGCAATTCACGGTGGAAGATGGAGCTGATGATCGAAAGAAGACGATTGCGGCCAGGAGCTGTGGAGAAGAAGACTGTTTTCACTGTTCACAGGTGAACAGTTAGGTTATTTCCAAAATAACATAAACCTATGGTTTTTAGTTTTTTATGATCGAATCAAAACCGGTTAATAATTATTTCGGTTCCGGTTTCGATTATGATTATTATTACAATTATGGTTATAATCAGAATTAAAATTATAGTTATGATTATAGTCTTTAACCCACCATTTCCACCAGTCCTAGAGACAGCTGATAGTACCCTATGATTGACTTGTCAAAGTAAATGAAAACATCGCCCTTGTATGATATTGACAATGTCGGCATTAGCCACTAAAAATGCCAATCTTTTTGCTAACAAGACAAACCGCTGTACGATTGTATAGATTATTCTACTAAATTATCTGACTAATGCAATTAGTCGTTAATCATGGGGGGTTCCAGGAAGGTGATGATCTCAGAACTGATGATTCATGCTATCGTCAGAACTGATGATTCATGCTATCGTCAATTCATTTTTCATCAGTGTCTTCCATTGGTGGTTTTGCTATAAATAATTGCATATTAATATGGGAAGGGAAGGTGATCACTTGATGACAGCGATTATGTGCGGTCAGATGTTTTTTGTGTTTTTAAAAGTAAACTTTGGACCTGTGCGAAGGTAATCTTTCTCATTTGTCTTGAGAATTGCATCACCCTTTAACCTTCAGGAATAGCCAAACTACCTACTAAATTACAGGCAAACAAATGTTGTAAGTAATACTCATTGTCATCATCATAACTTCTCGTCTTCGTCAATTCATTTCATATTGCAGTTTTATCAATGATTTGCATATATTATTTTAGTACTTTGCTTCAGAAAAAGTTTCTTACACCATTGTTTCGCCCTAATAAGGATAAGATCATTGTCAAAATTTAACATAAACTTTTTGACCAGTGTACATTTTATAGAGATGTATAAAGGGAAAAACATAAGTCTCATCTATCTTTCACAAATTTGATAATTTCGTCAAATTATGTCTTCAAAACCACAATTTGTAGCTCACTCACTTTGTGGACAGGAAGAAAGGAAAAATAGTTGGGTTTTTTGTGTGTGTTTGTGTGAGTGTCTGCCTTGGATTTTGAAGATGTACATCTTACTTTAAATGTACGACTAATATTGATTGCTTCGATTTCCCACTGCTTAAAGAAAGATGGTGAATTTGTTGTTGGGAAGTTATGGAAATTGAGTATTTACTGAGTTAAGGTGTTGTAATGAATGAAAGATAATGATTCTAATATTGACGTGATATGAGAAAGGTAAATTCATTTAGTCTATAGATAGACACATAAGATTAATGAGCATACTTAAACTTCAAGTGGGATTCACTTTTTTTTTAACCCAGTTTGCCAGATAAATTGAGTATCCAACTATTTAATCCGTAATACAAGTTGAGGTTCGGTCTGATAAACTTAGAGTATTATATTGTAAGTTGCTGAGCTACCTTAATAAGGAGTAAATGTATTCCTGTTTATAGAAAAAGCTCTGGGACAAAGATTCTGATTACTTGAGACTATTTGAACCTATCAACCGTTGACATGTTTTGATGAGTAAGGTGGTGTGTTTGGATCATACGGTTGTGTCGGACTATAGGAGGTTCAGACAACGTTAGTCTTTACTTTTCATTGATGTTTTTCTCCAAAAATATAAGATAATCATACATGTTTATGTAGGGTAGGTCCAACTCAATCAGTGTCAAGTCCTTGCCCTAGTAAAGGAGGTCGGGGTTGGTCTTCTTGTCATAGACACTGAGGCGCCATTTACCTTTGACACTTAGGGGTGGTTCATCGATCATTGGTACGTATGTGGGGAGGTCTCCATCAGAAGGAATGTGAAGTCGCCTTAAATTGTCTTAGTACGTTGATTTTAAGGTCAGACTTATTTATATACATCAGGTGTATGTACCATAATAATGTTCGGGTCATATTAAAATTTTAGTGTCCTTTTTATATGACATAGTTAATGTACTGCGCTTTAATCTATATTTAGTGTTTCGTTTGCTTTTAATCTATATTTAGTGTTCCATTCGTCTTATACCAAGGTTCTCACACCATACTCTTAAGACTCTTAGTCAAACTTCACTAGTCTTTTTGCGTAGGAACATATTATGCGGGAAAAATAATATTGCTCTATACTTTTTCATCATGTATTATGTCCTACTTTTTTTCTCGGACATAGATAATAATCGATGGAAATGAGATGCAAGAGAGTCAAACAAGACTATGATTTGACCAACGGTCGTGAAAAATGGACCCCTTTGATATTAGGGGTATATATAATACCATTGAAATTTTAGCACTTCTTGTCAAAAACTGTTTGATCTAGGAGAAACTCAAGCTCAGCTAGTTTTCTTGCTCCATAATGGTTACCAGAGGTAATTACTTGTTAATGAATAGAGTCATAAGGGAGGCTTTACTGGTTCGGATTAAATACTTTTTGTTTAGATATTTTTTTTAAACTGCATCCCGGCCAATTAATACTAACTGAACTGCACTTCATTGTCATTTTTTGTTTATACTGATTATGGTCGTGATGAAAATGTCGAGAACCGTATATTTCATGTCATTATTTGATATGAGCATGCATGGGTCGATGATTTTCTTTTCTATATACGACACTGGAGTATATTGCAGATTATACGTGAATTGATTAATTCATTTTCTTGAACCTTTGATTATGATTTCATTAAACCTTTTGATGGTTTGTTTCGATTTATCTTTTGTTTTGCATTTCCCGTTCATCTTAACTTTATATAATTATGAAATTGTGGCTTTTAGAGTTGTCCGTTGATGAAGGGGTAGGAAAGGGGGAAACAAATTAACAATTGTAGTATTGTTGAGGTTTTGGGAAAATCATCTCGTACTCGTAAGTTAAATGATCGTGTGAGATTATTAATAGCTTTCTTTCAGTAAAAATGTTAAGTTTTAGAACGTGATACATTTATTATTTATGCAATTTATAGCTGGTTTTTTTTGGGGCTACTTTGTTTCCTACATTACTCATTGTGACTTATGTAATTCTAGGCGCCCCTGGCCAAAACCAAACTGGGTCGGGCAATTGTGAAGGTGATGCTTCAAAGGGCGGAACATGTTTCGTGCATGCTGACCTTACTTGTTTTCGAGACTTGGTCCAACGCCTAACCGGGCCACCACATGCATGTGTTACGCCTCCTCAACCTATTAGCAAACCTGCCCAGAAGCTCCACGAGAGAAGGAGATACTCGAAGCCTAATTTAGAAATATCAAAACCGGATGATTTCGAATTTCAAACGTTAATGCAACCCAACATCGGTGTTATAATTCCGGGGGCGACCTTTGGGGCTAGTACATGTAGCTATCCTGCAAGCCCAATGATGAGCGCCAATGAGGGGCCAATTCCAGGCACTCTCAAACGAGTGTCCTCAGATCCAATTGACATAAATCTTAAGGAAGAGGAGAAAGCTATCCAGGAAAAGCGGTTCTATCTTCACCCTTCTCCGCGTTCTAAACAGCGTGTTTCACCAAAACCAGAACTGCTTACATTGTTTCCCTTAGAATCCCCTACAGGTACCGGTGCTACTAGTAATCGACTCATTTGAGTTGTTCCCTACTTTAAGATTACTCAATATAGATGGTAATATGTACTTAGATTTGAAAGGAATAGATGTTTAGTAACTTCGTTCTTTGACAATTTCTGTTGTATTTAAACTCTGGCTTTGCCGTATTAGTTAATGGAATGCAGATTACTTTCGGAAAAAAATATTCTAATTAGACTGTTTGAACACCTTTAACGTATTACATACTACATCATTAGTACTTAGATAAAATTTTGATCTGAATTTTGTTTCTGTAACATTCATGTGCATCATATCCAACAAGAAATTGAATGGTAGTTCCCCTAGAAATATAATTAGGGTGTTTAAGTTCATGAGCAACCAAACCGAATCCTTCATACGCTACCATCATTGTCTGGTACATAACTCAATCACTTTCAACATGATCAGAATGTCTTTACATCTGAAACAACATAGTACTTTTAACGTCGGAGTCCCAAATTGTGTCTAGTCCACTTGAACACTATCTTTAGAGTATATATTCTTCCAGGGTATTGTTGAATTTGTTATGTTTTGGTCTTTTGGGACATGCAAAGTCGTAAAAATATCCCATTCCCTTGGAAAACCAAACACAAAGATTGTGGTTGTTTGGGTTAGAATTATTTTGTTTGAGTTGGGGTGAAGTGATGAATATTAAGTAAATTATAATCGTGTTGTTAAAATTGATTAAAAAAACAAGGAAAGATGAGGGAAAGGATTTGTATTGCTTGAATTGTTGTGTTACAAAGCTTATACATTACAGAGCCAATCTACATTGCTATATATAGCCGAAGAATTCCACCGGAACTATTTAGGGACGGACGCAGAAATATATGTCAGGGGTAGCGAATTTTTTTACTATAAATTTAATTTAAAAAATTTCATTATTAATGACTAATGAAAATTACTTTTTCAAAACTCACATAGTAAAGAACAATGTTTAGACTATAATTTTTTAAATTATGTGCTCATAAACGAGAGAAATTAGATATAATATAGCTTCGTTTAGATTGAATAATTTTTTTAAGTATATTAAGTAAATGAATTTACCATTGAATAGAAAAAATAAAAAAACAAAAAGAGTTAAATGAAATAAAGTTAAGTATTTTAAGTAAATGAATATACAAATAAAGAAATAAAATATGATTGTGAATTGTAAACTAAAATAAGACAAAAAAAGAGGGAAATAATAAAATATGTTACTGAAAAATAAAGAAATAATGAAAAATGTCAAGTAAATGGTAGGAAAACATATAAATAAAATGTTTGAAAATTCTAGCACTACTGAGAATTGGACTTGTGATCAATTAGCAAGGGAAGGCTTTATGGAATATAGGTGTACCAGCTGAGCTGTATCAATTTTTTTTTATAATCCATTCTTGTTAAATATATGATAATGCATTAAATTTTTTGAAGGGGTATAATAGACATTTCATGTCCAAAGTTGAGGGTAGGGATTGCGGCCCCTTACGCGTATGTAGGTCTGTCCCTGGAACCATTGACTATCGAAACTAGAAGTTAAAATGCATTAATACATGTAATCAGAATAACAACAGAGCATCTTAGTAGAGAGGAGAGGCGTGCTTGTACTTCCGTCACATCTCCATTGTCCAATTTGATCCAGCGATTGACTCTAATAGTGCCAATTGGTACTATCTGCTGTTGTATTTTATTTTCTTCTGTTTGAGTGAAGAAGACGGACTGAAGGGCCACTCTTGCCTAGTTCGTTTGTTTACTTTGTTCCAGTTCGTTGACTCCGTTGACGTGTTATGTTCTGGTTGGCTCGTCACACTAATGCAATTTATCCCCTTCTCCTTCCCAGCTTTCTTATTCTTTTTTGTAGTCTCCATGTTATTGGCGCCTTCACTTTCAGCACCAACACTTTCAAATTCTTTGCAGTTTAGTCAAACTAAATTGCATCTTTTGGTCCCTTGATTTATCTTTTTGTTCATGAATTTTCAATATTCCCCCTCAAGAGGAACATATGGATTCTTAATGTTCATCTTGCATAATGCTAACAAGAGATTCAGAGAACAAACTCCTTTAGTGAAAATATCAGCTAATTGAGATTGAGTATTAATATACTCTATTTGTATTTTTTTCTCTATCACTTTTTCTCTAATGAAATGACAATCTACTTCTATATGCTTGGTTCTTTTATGAAAGACTGGATTTTTGGTTAAATGGATAGCTGATTGATTGTCACATAGTAATCTTACAGGTGATTTGTAAACAATTTGTAAATCTTTTAACAAAGCCACCATCCATGTGATCTCACAACAAGTAAAAGCTATGGCTCTATATTCTGCTTCAGAAGATCTACTAACAGTTGCTTGTTTTTTGAATCTCCAACTCACTAGAGAATCTCCAATCAAAATGCAATATTCTAATGTTGATCTTCTTGTAACTGGACACCCTACATAATCTAAGTCTGTATATGCAATTATATGCAAGTTTGGATCTTTAGAAAAGAAGATCCCAAAACCAATGTCACTCTTTATGTATTTTATTATCTTAACACTCCATTTAGATGATTAGTACAAGGATGTTCCATAAACTGACTCAAGATTTCCACTGCATAACTAATGTCAGGTCTTGTTATAGTTAAATAAATTAACTTGCCAATTAACATTCTATAAAATGTGGGATCAGGTAAAGGAGAAGAATTCTTAGGCATATATTTAAGCTTTTGTTCTATTTGAGTCATTACATCCTAACAAGCTTGCTAACTCTATAATTTTAGATGCATATTTCTTTTGTGAAATATGTATCCCTAAATCATTTCTAACAATCTCGGTGCGTAGAAAATATTTTAATTGTCCTAAATCTCTGATTATAAAAATGTCTTGCAATTATTGTTTAATTGCAGCAAGTTCAAAAGTATTTTTACTTCCTACTAGAATGTCATCAACATAAATGAGAAGTGCTATAAAATTTATGCTTTTCTCTTCTCTTTTAGTGAATAAAGAATACTCACTTTTTGATTGATCAAAGCATATATTTTTCAGATAGTTAGTTCACTTTGAGTTCCATTGTCTTGAGGCTTGTTTTAAACCATAGATTGATTTATGTAACCTGCAGACATATCTATCTGAATCTTCTTCCCCCTGAATTGAAAGCCCTTGAGGTACTTTCATGTAGACTTCATCATCAAAATCACCATTTAAAAATGCATTATGAACATCCAATTGACATAGTTTCCAGTTTAGTTTAGATGCCAAAGCAAGAAAAAATTTTACTGAAGTTAATTTAGCTACATTACTAATTGTTTATGTATAATCAAAACCATACTTTTGTGTGTAGCATTTTGCTACAAGTCTTGTTTTGTGTTTGTCAATTTTGCTCTAAATTTAACTTGGTTTTAAAAACATACCTTCAGTCTATTGGTTTCATATCATGAGTTCTTTGAACTATGCTGCAGGTGTTATTATCTACAAGTGCTTTTAATTCTTCTTTAATAGCAGTCTGCCAGTGTGTTTGGTGGATTGCATCTTCATATATTTCAGGCTCATGTATTAGAGCTAAATTTATTGAAAAAGCTCTACATGGGTTTGAGAACTTATCATATCCAAAAAAATTGAGAAATTGGATATTTTACTATTTTTCTTCTGTTTTAATCACATATGCTTTTGCATTGTGATGATAAATATCTAAAGTAGATGGTAGTCTTCTTACCCTTGTAGTTCTTCTTGGATTAATTTCAGGTTTTTCTTCTATATCTATATTTTTTTCATTTATTTTATTATTTTCAATAATAACTTCTGTTTAAATCTTCTGCAGTTTCTTGCTCATCTAAATGAGTTGTTTCATTTTCTACAATTTATTTAGATCAATCATCATATGTAGGTGCCTGTAGATTTATTTAATCTGTTTTATCTTTATTTCTTTATTAGAAAATACAATTTCAATAAAAAGAACATTTCTTGAAATAATTAAGGTTCTTTTGTTGATTTCATAAACCTTATAGGCAGTTACAAAGGAGAAAAAAAGAGGACATTTTCGTAAAACCTAGGAAACCCCCTCTGTGAATAGAAATCAGAACACGTCTTCTTTCTCATCCTCTCTTCCATCACCACGCCAGTGCTTCACCTTTCGTGTTTTACAGAGGAACAGGAAAGTATCGGAGTCTCTGTTCTCCTTCTCTCGAGAATCTTTCCATGGAATTCAGATGCAATTCAATTTCCCTTCGTTCAATTCACGCCGCCGTACAGATGACTCTGCAACACATACCTCAGCCCTCCAACTACACCTCCTCGATTCATTGGATACGGCATTTACGTCTCTATGGTTAGGTATTTGTATCATATTCAGTTAGTTACAATTTGTATTCTATCCCAATTTATCGATTCCAGTAACCTAATTACCTTTCATGATTTTAGCCTCCTTTGATAATAATTTGCCAGCTAGCAATACATTATTAACTTCGTTTAATCAGCATTACCTGTTTTTCAGCAGGAATTGCTAATTACTGGTTTTATATTTTAAGTTTATGTTAAGATTAGTTATAGTTTAGAAACAAGTGCAGCTCAGCTCAGTAGCTCAGTTGGTAAGCCCTTCCCGTCCAACCAATAGGTCGGAGTTCGAGTCACCTTTAGCCGTTTCTAAAAAAAAAGTAGTTATAGTTTAGAGAGAAAGACGAGATGAACTCTTCTAGTAGTGGGAAGGGCTCGTTGTATGGAAATAATAAGAGTAAGAATAAGTTTAAAAGTAAGAGCACTTTGGGTTGGGCAGCATTTGATCAGAAGCAGAGGCACAAGAACGAACGTGGTGATGATGAGATTGATTTGGAGCCTTATCCATCATTGTTGTCGGGTTCTCCTGCGAAAGTATTGGTGAACGAGAAGGCGGTATTGGACAAGCGATTCTCGTCAGTGGTTGTAGCTCCGATGAATTTTCCTTCCTTGGTGGATGCACCGAAAGATGGTGTAGAGTTGGAGGGGGGAGGAACTGTTAGCAACACTGCTCAAAGGGTTGATAGTGGTGTATTGGAGGGAGCTTATCAGAAGGTTAAGCGTTTTCACAGCTGGGCAGATGAAAACTTGATTCGGGATGTGTTGGCTGGGGTGAATTATAAGATGGATGAGGCTCTGTCTCTGCTTGAAGCAATGCGTCTTCCTGATGGAGAGACGGAGAATAAAAATGTGGACTGGAGTTATGAGAATGACACTTTGCCTAGTAGTATTTTGAGTGATTCTGTCAAGGAACACTATGTAGAATCCGAGAATGAAGCTTCCTCATTTCTGTTAAATGGTATAACTATTACTAGGCCACCTATTGAACCTGAGTTTGATTGGGAAGAGGATGATGTTTATCTAATCCATCGCAAAGAGGCAATAAAGATGATGAGGTATGTTATCTTCTGGTTTGAACTTTCTTGCCTTGTACTACTTGCTCAATAAAAAGTATTAGGAGTGACAATTGATAACGTGTGGTTGCCAATGGACATGAAGACCTATAAATTTCGCATGTTATGGAACTATACAACCATTTTCATGCCAGATATATACATGATACTAAAAACATTATCAGGTATAATTAATGCATGTTTTTCCTGTCTTATTGTTTGCTTGATTCTGGCCGTTTCCAGTTGGCTTTATAAAATATTTTTCTGAAACCATAAAATTTGGAGACAATTAGTGTAAAGAAAAATTACCCAATGACCATCATAGCTCCCTTAAACATCATATATGTATGCTTTTGTATTTAGAATATTATGTTTGAAGTTCGACTTGATGCATTTGTATTGTATGATAGTTTAAGGTCCTTTTTGTGTACTTTATAAAGCATGGGGTAATCTTTGCCAATTGTTAAAACTTTGTTTTTTTTGTTAAATAATGTCCTGAATTTACAAAGTGTGTCCTGCGTTTAAGAATATTGTAATACTAAACCTTAAATATTAGACAGTGGCAAAGTTATTATTTTATTGCTGGACTAGTTTTGCATTTATTCCTGGAGATCATCTGTTATTTCCTTATAAGATTTCTGGCTATTATTTCATCAGATCGGCATCTCGTCATTCTACTATGGCAAATGATGCATTTATAAGAGGAGATCATGTATCTGCTCATATCTTCTCAATCAAAGCTCAGGAAGAGTGGACTGCTGCAGATAAGCTTAATACTAAGGCAGCAATGGAAATTCTGACCCTCAGAAACAATAATAATGATCCATGGACACTGGATTTACACGGTCTGCATGCAGGGGAAGCAGTTGAAGCACTGAAGGAGCGCTTACAAAAGGTTGAATCTCTAGTAGTATCTTCAAATGACCCTGCGATGCCTACTGGGTACCATAAGGACTCAAGCTTGTCAGTTCCGTCATCTGCAGAATCTTTAGTTCATGTTAATACGGAAAGGCTTGAGAGGCAGCATCCTTCTTTAAGGCAGAGGTCAATGTTGTTACAAGTCATAACAGGTACGCCCTTGAGCTATAGATAGTTAGATCATAGACATAGAAGATGAACACTATATTATCTGTGCACTGTGCACATGACCATCTATATGTTGTCAATTCTACAGCTATTGTCTATACTTACTTTAATGCAGATGAATTGAACTCATTGCTCTTTCCATCAACATTTAACTTTTATGCTAAAGGAGTCATATGTTCGGCATTAACAAGTTAAATTTATAAAATTAATTAATAAATAAACAAGGGCAAACTCCATGCTCTAAGCACTCCTCGGGCATATGACTATGAGGCAGGGGTGCTTTAGGCAGCCTCACCCTTGCATCATGCAAAGTAGATGTTTCCACAATTCAAACCCCTGCCTTTAGCTCACCAGTTGAGTAACATATCATCGCCCAAGGATAGCCCTTATTAAATTTGTCTATCTCGCTTAGCATGACAAACTGCTCACCAAGGTCCTTTTCTCCTCAATAGATGATGACAACAACAATGAAAATATAGACACAATATATATACTAAATTATAAAAGTGTAAAGAAAAAGAAATGCTTCATCATTTTCATCAAATCATCATTATCAACTTCATCTACCTTAGTGTCTGACAACTTATACCAGCACTATCATCTGCCTCCACCATAATCACCTTCTTGTAAGTAACAGGTCCTTTTCCCTACTTATTGTCACCTTCGCAAAATCATGGTGCTCTTTCTAATTCCAGTGGCAGCAACACACATTTATGCTGCATTTCCATCAGAATTTAGTATTCTCTACCTCTTTGAAAAGGAAATGATATGAGTATTTTGCCTCTTTCCAAACCAATTGGGAGACTAAACACTAAGTGGAAATTACTGCTGGCGAACTTCAAGTTCGTCATAAGATTGAGTTTGAAATGTATGGTTCTGGTCTCTGCTTCAAGTGCAAATGGGTTGTCAATTCTATGATGCCTTATGCCAAAATACAAATCTGAACTTATATTGCCTATGGTGTGTTAACAATGTTGACTCTCTCTTTCCAGTGCAGTGTTTCTTGTTGTTTGTGTTACTGGCTAACCTTACAGAGAGGCTCTGCATCTGGAGCGTTCTCGTTCCAGTTCAATCATAGACTGGAACCTGCAATCTCTTTCTGTTCTGTGTTATATGTTTGCTTAAGAAAACACACTACTCTATGTCGTATGGTAGGGTTCGGTTTTGCATGTAGTCTGATCTCTAGAGCACATAAAACTCAGTTGCTAGTATAAGTGGTTTTCCGTTTTTTACAGGAAAGGGTAACCATAGCAAGGGTGAGGCCGCACTCCCATCAGCTGTCAGAAATTTTCTTAATGAGAATGGGTAATGATTCTGCTCGATTTATTACTTTATGCAGAAAAGGCTGTCTTTTGATCGATTAATTTTTGTTGCACAATAATGCATATCCTCCTACGGCTTTTGTTATGTTCATGTAGATATCATTTTGATGCGACCAGAGCTGGTGTGGTCGTCGTGAGACCCAAGTTTCGGCAACAACGACCGAACGGCATTATTGCCCCATGAAGAGACTAGCAGATCCTTGTTCCTGAAATCTATAAGTAATATACGCTCCTGTCCAAGTTTGCAAGCTGTACATCAATTCTTGTACCAAATGTAGAGCACAAGGAATGACATTGTATCTTAAAAGTCCCGGAATATTTCATGTGATACAACATTTTCGCTTGATTTCTATTCGAAGCAAGGTAAACAAAATAAAATCCCAATTATCTTTATGCTCAGAATAAGCATGCTGAGGCAACTACTACAAAATGACAGGTACAGTACATTGAATTTTAATACTACTATAAGATTTTTTGTGGACGTAATATTTAAGCATCCTCAACGTTACTTAACATAGTAGTTCTACCGAACTTAGAACAAAAGCATCATATAATTGATTCAGTTATGGGACCCAGTAGCAAATACGCATGTTTTCCATTACCAACTCCACTGTCTTAGGCTCTGGTAGAGCATTATTAGGCATAGAATAAATGGTAAATTTTTCGACAGATGCTCTTTGTAATTAGTCTGGACAGGTAACTATGAATACTCATCAACTGAACAAAATAAGTTATACTGGAATCTGAAGAATCCGTACTATCTTTGGGATGGAGTTTGAATAGAACTGTTGGTACATAGCTGGGTGTGTCAGGCGGGCTACAGGCCATGCCCGTGAAGGTGATCAATCCCATCCCAAATCAACTCAGTATATTTATGGCAGGAAAAACATTCCTTTCATTAAGGACTACAGGTACATCGACAATATCATTCGTCTTGGATTTAAACTTGACTACAGCTATTATATAAACAAGTAATCGTTAAAGTTCATAACTAAGAGACATAAGAGGCATAACAAACAAAGTTCCAAACTAAACAAAGTTCAATAAGAATTTTTGGCCCTTGAGAATGAAAAATCTATACTCAGTAACCGAATGTAATTAAATATTTAAACTTTAGAGGTTATTTATAATTTGCACGAACATGAATGTATTCTGGATTATTATTATAACAATAAATTTTTGATTCAATCACCACCTTTTTTTTTTAATTCTTTATGTTTAAGTATAGGTTAGACATAAAATCATATATTACACGATTGTCGAGGGAGTATTAGATAGTTATACTGTTGATCACTTTAAATTGTAGACATGATCAATTTATGTCAATGTCAAAGCAAATATAGAAAAACAAACATGAATTTAATGAAGCAAAAACAATACTACATACACATTGAAAAATATCACTTTCTTTTATAACTTCTGCTTATTTAATTTTCTGATAAAATTATATTTATAACAAAATTTGTTAAATTTTACCGTTAATTTTCAAATTTGTTACGATTCAACATTTTAATCCATCATGCACCCAACTAGCGAACCTTTTCAATCCATTAAAGGGAAAAATAAAGGTAAATTCGAACAATATTTCCAAAGAAGAAAAAAGAAATCCAAAATCCTGATCCTCATTCTCCAAAAAAGAGAAATAGACCGGTCTAACTCGGAATGTGTTGGCAAAAGTCACAGTGACTCAGTGAGTGCGCTCGCTGCAAATATAGCTGTAAAATGTCCTAGACAACACTATTCGGGTGGACTTCGGTCAGTAGTAAGTAAAGCCACCTCTGTCACCTGAAAAAACGGAAACGAAGAGAAACACTCACTCTCTTCTTCAACTCTGCACCAAAACCCTAGAAAATCACCTTCCAATCACTCCTCTCCACCTCATTTCACCCAAACCGGAACCTGCAATACAACAACCGGAGCAACGGAGCAAACTCGTTTCCCTCGCAGAGTCGCATTCACCGTCGGAATCGATCATTTCCACATTCTCCGTGCCGCATTGGTCGCGATTCGCCGGGCGAGTTGACGAAAGGGGAAACAAATCTCTGTAGATCTAAAAAGTTGCTGTTAAGTGGTAAACTGATAAACTCCTTTTTTTGTCGCTTTTCGCTTTTGCTTTGATACTCTATATACGGTAACTTTTGTGATCCTGATATATTTAAATGCTATTGAAGAAGCATGTTTGCTCTACCTGATTTTTTTTTCTACAATGAATGAAGCATTTGTAACGGAAACTGGAATGTGCATTTCTGAATTTTCCGGTGGAAGGTCAAAAATGCTTATTAGTTTGTTTGTTAATGCAAATGGTAGGTTGATTGCGGTGTTCTCTTGATGGAGAGTAGCGGGATTCGTTTCAGAAGGGTGCCACGCCGGTCACAGTCGAATGGCTTTAAGATGGACCCGCTGGTGAGTTAGCATTGGTTATGTGAGACTGAATGTGTTAATTGTGATGTCTGTTCGATACTTTTGATTGAGAGTTGATGTATTCGTGCCTGTTGGATTTCAATATCTGTGTATTCTATTTTTGGTGTTATTAGCTGGATTTCCGGCATAGTTAGAGAGAATTTAGCTAGCGGACTATTATATATATATATTTCTCAATGACAATGTGGGTTGTAGGTTGATGAAAACTTGGAGCAGTGGCCACACCTAAATGAACTTGTTCAGAGCTATGGGACTGATTGGGTTAAAGATGTAAACAAGTATGGACACTATGAAAGTGTTGGTCCAGTGACATTTGACAATCAGTTATTTGAGGGGCCTGATACTGATATAGAAACAGGTTAGACTTGAATATTAATTGCTAATTTGCTATATTTCCGAATTTACATATTGTAATCACATCTTATTATCTTCCTGCTGGCAAGATGCAACCGGTGATGCTAATAGGCTGTAGTTATTCATATGAAACATGATGAACCACAATAGTTTTCTAAGGACAAGGCTGACTTTCCTTGTGAATTGGAATTTAGATGTGCATAAAGTTCGGGATGAAAATACGCTCTAGGTGGTGGTTGACTGGTTGTTCATTTTTTTTCTTTCCCCAAAAAAAATTAATGCTCACATGTCACTGTACTCAATAATGTTTCTCTGATCACATTGCAGAAATGGAGCTTGCTAATGCCAAAAGAGTTAACATACAAGGTCCGTTGGATGATGAAATGCCCAGTACATCTGGAAGTCATCTCAATTTATCAAATGCTGATAAATCAAAGGTCTGCCATTGATGCTTTGGTGCATATCTATACCATTACTGTCTTTAATTTCTCTGATTACTCTAAAACCTTGCAGCACTATGGAGAATCTCCTTTACCTGCCTATGAACCTGTTTTTGATTGGGAAAATGAGAGATCATTGATATTTGGCCAAAGAATTCCTGCTACAAACATATTTCCTAATACCAGGTTCTGGTTCTATTTGTTTTTGTTTATATTTTTTCGCTTTCCTGCCTATTTATATATTGTAATCTTAATGTTGTTTCTAATTCCTTATTGACCCGTATTGTTATTACTGTAGTGGGATGAAAATTGCGGTGAAAGTGTTATCATTGTCCTTTCAAGCTGGGCTTGTTGGTGAGTTCGCCCCTTATGTAGACTTCATATTTTTATTTCTTTAGGGGTTTGTTTCTAGTAGCTGTTTCAAAGCTTAAATACCGAAGTTTTCTTGCAGAGCCATTTTGTGGCAGCATTTGTTTATATAACAGGGAGAGGAGGGAAAAACTTTCAGAGGATTTCATATTCCACATGTTACCAGGCGAAGGGCAAGATGTAAGCTATCCATTTTTTGTTCTTTTCTGTTTCCAAAAATTGCTATTTTCTCACGCCAATGTTCTCTGTCTCAACATAATGTGTCCCTTTCACCATTCATTTTGCGGGTCTACTCACTTCCGGTTAGATTTCTTATATATAAAATATATGATATGTTTTCTTGATGCTTTCATACCAGACAGGCAGTTCTTCTGCAGCACGTGGTGTTTTCCGAGTAGATGCTCCATCAGCATCAGTTTGTTTGCTTGTCCAGTTAGAAAAGCCTGCTACCGAGGAAGGCGGGGTGACTTCATCTGTTTATTCTCGCAAAGAACCAGTAAGCACAAGCATGCTGTAAGCGTAAACTGATAGTTGTAAACCTGATACAAGTTTACTCAACTTGAATTGTGGGAAAATGAGCAATGCTGTTCTGATTGTTAGCAACACGTAGAAGTATTGTTTCATGAATTATTTCCATTTTCATGAAGAAGGAAGAAGATGAATAAATGCAACTTTATTGAAATCTGATAACTTCTGTTTGATTGAGTCGCATTTATTTATTGTTCCTTTTTATTCCAACATTTTCTCATTTAAACATTCCCATATCCCAGTTATATATTCAGCGGATATATACAATGAAACTGTTTAATTGTTATTTACATTCGCACTCGCAGTCAACATTTGACACCTCTATTATCACAGGTTCATTTGACAGAGAGGGAGATGCAGAAATTACAAGTGTGGTCTAGAATCATGCCTTACAGGGAGTCCTTTGCATGGGCTATAATACCACTTTTTGATGGTGCAGTTACATCTAATTCTGGTGGGTCTGCTTCACCGAGCAGTCCACTCGCTACTGCCATGTCTGGTTCAAATTATCATGATGGTACTGCTGAACAAGTAGCGAAAATCACTTTAGATGGTAAACTTGGTTACTCAAGTGGAAACTCTGTTGTGGTTGAAGTGTCAAACCTAAATAAAGTTAAAGAAGGCTATACCGAGGAGTCACTTCTGGTAATATCTCTTTCATTCTACTTAATACTATAAAGAAGATTGGTGCCGATAATTTATCAAGCAAGTATATGTCTTATGATACAGGTTTGAAAAAGTACCCAAACCTTTAAATCAAGGTTTGCCACCAAAGCTGGAGTAAACATTTCTAACCAATAACAGCAAATCTGCTAAACCCATAAAAGCAGAAAGCCTATTTAGCTCATTTCCTCAATCCTTGAAGTTAACTGATAACAGTTCCATTGACAATGAATTAATGCCCCTCACTAATCACTAATAATAACCTTTTGTTTCTTTTAATCCCTTTCCTTCAATTGGGGATGTTTCATAAATATATCAAAACATGATGTAATCCACTTTACTGTGACATTTTTCTATGGCAGAGATAAAAGAAACTGTATAAGTTTTAAAAGTAACCCTGCCTCCATTCCATAACTTATTGCTTCCTTTCTATTTCTTATCGTCCCATTTAACTTGCCATTTCCACTGTTAGCAACTTTACAACCCGGCATGCCATAAAAAAGTTACTCCACTCAGACTTGATTAATTATCTGTTCATTCTCTCATACTAAGGGGCAATCCACTTTGGGCAACTTGGTGGGGGGTGGGGGTGGATAGTTATTTATCGGTGCTAACAGAGCGTATTGTATGTGCATTCTCTTGCACAACACTAGTGCATATAAATAATCAGCATTAGTATAGCGCTCATGTAAAAAATGGAGGTGCTTGAAATGATTTCTTTAGTTACAAAACTATGTTAAGTTTCTCAATATATTCACAAATTACTAAACTTGAACCAAATGAAATTAGTTGCAACCAGGCATGCTCATTAGACTACTAACTGGCGTGTAAGGTGAAGCTCCTCCATATCCGTAGAATAGAAGATTTGGAGCCACACACCATTGAGCTAAAGCACTGTTCACATTTTGGAAGCACATGCCTATTAACAACAAAAACATGAACTTTGAGAAAGAGTATTGCATCTTCTTGTTTCCCATGGATTAGGAAATAGCTCCTTTCTGAAAATTATTGGTGACACTTACATTTTATTGAAACTAATTCTTTCACTGATTTGATAAATTATGAATCAGGTTTCTAGACAGTGTTCTGATTTTCTCCCATTTTCAGGATCCTAAGCGCAAGGTTCACAAACCAGTGAAGGGTAGTTTAAAACTGGAAATTGAGAAACTCCATCCTGCTGAAGTTGATTCTGCAAAATCGTTGGAAACTCAGAGTATAAATTCTGATTCGATGGCTCGCCCAAATGTTTTAGCCGAATCCAATTTCTCGGGCAGCCCCAGTTACAGATCAAACGGATTGCATAATGCTGATCCAGAGGCACGTTTTTCTGATAAGTTAGAGCTGGATCGAAATGGATCAGTACGTCAAGGATTTACAGATGATACGACCAACGATGTATGTATGCAGGATTTGATGTTTTCAAACTCTGGAATAGTTTCAAAATCAACTTTTAAGCATGAAACATTGGGAACATTTTCCTGTCCCAAGTTATAATTATTTTCTGTTCACATACTCAGCAATGCGATGTTACAACATTTGCAGTTCCATGCGTTTGATTTCCGGATAACTTCGAGGAACGAGCCTTTCTTGCAGCTTTTCCACTGCCTCTATGTCTATCCTTTGAGTGTCAGCATGAGCAGGAAAAGGAATTTGTTTATAAGAGTAGAACTGCGTAAGGATGATGCAGATATCCGCAAACCACCATTGGAGGTAAAATCTACGTTACTATGATGCTGGAGCTGTTCTTATGGTTATTGTTAATTGTGGCTATCCTGCATCAGGTAATGCATCCACGAGAGCCTGGCACGGCACTTCAGAAATGTGTTCATACTCAAGTTTCTGTTGCGTCTAGGGTTGCTTGCTACCATGATGAAATTAAAGCTTCCCTGCCTGCCATTTGGACCCCGGCACACCACCTCCTATTCACCTTCTACCATGTTGACCTCCAAACTAAAATCGAAGCCCCAAAACCTGTAAGTTACATAGATTTTCTACAGTCATCGTCTTACCGAACCACAGTTCTCATTCCTACTCCACTATCTTTTGGAGTAAAAACACTTCCATTTTCACTTGCTAAATATTCTGCCCATGTGCTCACTTATGTAGTATGAGTTCACTTGCTTATGAAATTCTGTTTCCAACCCTCATTTGGAACTTGTTTTTGTTTTCCTCTTCTATTGCAGGTTATTGTCGGATATGCAGCGCTGCCTTTATCCTCTTATGCACAGTAAGCATTTGGTTATTGTATATGGGCGTTACTTATAACTTTAGGAATTCCGACTTAGGTTTTGCATTGCTTGCACATTTACTACTAGTTATGATCACAGTATGTTGGATACATGTTTAAAAATGTTGGATGTATTGCTTGCTCATTTACTACTTAGGTTATTAGGTGTGAATCACATACATGATTTGACTGAACAGGTTTTTTATGCTTCTTTGGAAGTCTACTATTCTGCATGGTCATCTGACCGTGTTAGAGTTCCAATTTAAGCTGATTGTGCTTTCTCCTTTTCATGCTGTCTCCAATATCCATTGGTGTAGACTGTATTGCGTTCAATTTGGTTTTGCTTACCAGTATCATTATTTTAAAGTGCTAAAATGGACATTTGTACTTGGATCCTGTCTGAGTTCATGTACTGATGTACATTATGTTCAAGCAGTTCTTTGTTAGTAATAGTGCGTAGATGTTAAATCAGCAGGAATCCGATGAGAAACTAATGCTTACTGCTGTTAATATGTTAGTATCCTACCTTCAAATTTGTCTGCCTTCACCTATTTTCTGTTGTATAATAAGAGATGCAAGATCAATATAAGCTTACAATAACCGAATTAATAATAAAAAGTTGCATAATTCTTCATAGAGAGTTAAACGGTGGAGCAAAATCTAGGAAATGGAGGATAAATTGGTCATTTACCCATGAAAATCAATGTCTTGGGGCGTTATGCCTCCAGGATTTTCCAGGATCCTTGTCCAGAATGATCGGGATCGTCCGGGATGCTTTGCAACCCTGGATAGAGGTATGTATACAAGGCAGGCTTGAAAATGCTCCTGGATCGGGCAGGATCCCGGCAGGGTTGATAACACTGATAGAGACTATGCTACACTGCTGAAGCCTGCGTGCTTGAAACCCTCACAACATTTGAGTTTGGTATTTGCACTCTTATCTATAATATATCATGGTTCATATTGAACTATTGATAATATAACAAGTTAGTGAGAGGAGCAACTCATCTAATTTATGTAAAGCTGCATGCTTATTATATTTGCAATTTGTAAGCAATTTGACATTTTCAACAGACTTTCCATATGATTAGCTCTTAATATTCATATTGCAGGTTGAAGTCGGAAATTTCATTACCTCTTATGAAGGAGTTGGTTCCACACTATCTTCAAGACAGTAGCAGGGTATGCCTGTGACAAACTTGAATTTTATTTATTATTTTTAAATAACCTTCTCTTGTTGTTAGATACTCCCTCCCGCTAAACGTGTCTCACTATCCGTCTTCTAGTTTTACCATTAATATAACCTCATCCTCAGAAAAGCAAAATGTAAACCCCACCAACCATAATAACTATTGCCTTTCTTAAAAACACTGCTGAAAAGAAGTGAGACCTGTTTAGTGGGGCAGCGGGAGTAGTGACTAGTGACTAGTGACTAGTGACTTTTTAATTCCTTTTTACAACATAAAGACTTGTCGTGATTTTCGTTGTTAGAAACTAATACATGTTGGTGAGTTGTATGATGTTGGGTATCTTTATAAATTATAATTCTGCCGTTGCTTACATTGTGCTGTTTTGGTTTGTTTATTATTGATTGTCGATTGTATATAATGACAAGAGGGAAAAGGGCCAAAGGTAAACCACCGGGGGTTAGGACACTAATACAAGTATGCAACACATTGTTTTATGTGTACTATATTAGGCCGTGAACAGTGAAGATGAGAGTGGCCTTAGGTAATAGTGGACGAGGTTTATCTCAGATATCCAAGAGTCGTTTCTCCTTGTAGATTGGATGGATTTGGGCTTCTCTCAGGCTTGTGTCTTGTGAGAAGGCATTACAATGTTCATGTAATCGTGTTCACGGAAGTCTGCCTGGAAAAGTCAACTTTGTGACTTGACTCATTGTGGAGATATACATTGAGCTAGAACCAATGTGGTGTTGTAGGTTGTAGCTATGAACTTAATACTGAATATCGAGGACAGGCTACGTTCTTCTTTCATACTCTGGCCTGTCGTACAATACTAGTGTATATGTTTTAAGAGTGTTGATAAACCAGGCAGGTATGCATTATGTAAATTCTAAATTGAACTAACTAAATCAATGGTATACTTGTGAGGTTTGAATTGCCAATCTATTTGCTGTATGGTTTGGTTGATATTTCTCTAATTTCATTTTCTAATTGTTTTCCCTTCATATGCTGTATGGTTTGCAGCAAAGGGTGGATTACTTGGAAGATGGGAAAAATGTTTTTAGACTTAGGCTACGATTGTGTTCTTCATTGTATCCAACAAGTGAGAGGATCAGAGACTTTTTTCTTGAATATGACAGGCATATTCTTCGAACAAGTCCACCTTGGGGATCTGAGCTTCTAGAGGTATTGTCATTATAAGTTCTCACACTTCTTACTTTATCAAATGAAATATAATGTGTGTTGTCTTATTACATATCTGTATATTGAGGGGGTGTGGTGTGGATGGTTGATATGCAATACTTTGGGCAGAACTAGCATCTGCTAGGAATGTTTTAAAAATCATGTGAAACGGCATATTTATATGCTATTACATATGAGTCAGAAGTCTGTTCCACCTCTATATAAAGAGTAGGACTTAATGTGTGTTTTTTTCACAGGCAATAAACAGTCTGAAGAATGTCGACTCAACCGCTTTGCTTCAATTTCTTCAACCAATACTGAACATGCTTCTCCATCTTATTGGTAACGGGGGTGAGACTTTACAGGTGAACAAATAACTTAAGTAGTTTTAGTTGCTGTATTCTTTTCACCTTCAAGATCTCTAATTACTTTTTACTTATATATTTTCATGGCTCTTTATGCTTCATTAGACTTATATCTATTTGCTGTATATGTTCTTTCATTCAGGTTGCTGCCTTCAGAGCTATGGTTAATATTCTAACCCGGTATGGTTTTTATAGTGGTTTTCCTCATTTTAAGCCATGGGCATGTGTTTTCGTACACATCTTTGTATTTTACCTGTACCTACTCAGTAAAATATGTGCATCTGTGGCCTTGCCATCGATTATGTGTCTAAGTTACACTTTAGCTGCATTCTATTACTAACCATTCAAATGAATATGCTAAATATTTTGATCTGGTTATCGGCTATCTGTTCAATGGAATCTGTGAAAAATTGTCACTTGCTCATCAATTGATTCATGAATGTTAATATGCCATGTCCAGGCATTTCTTGTGCTCGATGTTTTCGGGCAATTAATCATGAATTGATGGTGATGACACGCAAGGACATTGGTTATGATTGGGGACGTGTTTAATGGAATTTGTGAAAAAATGATCACTTGTTCATCGATTGATTCAGGAATGTTAATATGTCATGCCCACGCATCATTGTACCTGATGCTTTTGGTCATTAAGATGGACCCTAAATGGAGTATTAAACTCTGTCAAAAAGAACCATTAACCTAAAGTTACACCTGGAAAAATGAACAAGCAGAAGCAAGATAAAATAAACCTAAATTAGAGCCAAATTTAATGCTATTACAGATCAAGAGAAACTCAATTCATATTTAATCAAGTAAATTAGCTAAATATGAAAAGCCTATGTGTAATTTCTGAAAAGGAACTATGGGAATTTCATTTGCTGGTATCTGTTGAATTGTACCTCTGTTCTGCCATCCAACTCTCTTGTTTGATCTGCTCCTGTTGCTATTGTGTTCTACAGGGTGCAGCAGGAGTCTATTGATGAAGGCGAAAGAAATCTCTTCCTGGTGAACTATGTTGATTTTGCTTTTGATGATTTTGGGGGGCGTCAACCACCAGTATATCCTGGTTTATCCACAGTTTGGGGAAGTTTGGCCCGCAGCAAGGTAAATTTATGGAAAGCTGCCTTGGTGTTTGAATTCAAAATTTCCATACAACGCTAATTTCTTTTTAAAGAAGTGTACGCAGGATGATTTGTAATACTAGGTCGGCATACTAAAGTTATTTATAATGTTGTCCTCTGATAAACATTACATTTTTTAAAGAAAACAAGCCAAGGAGTGCACAGGCCATGATGAATACTTATGATTGAGATGCGAAACATATTTACTACTATAACCTAAGTTGATGCACCTGAATAATCTTTGAGCATCCATCCTATTTAATGAATTTAGAATATGATCATCTTTCAGACCAAGCAAATCCGTGAGTTTGAACTGTTCATAGTTGAAGCAATATTCTGCAAAAAAAGGCTGCACATGCACAACCATGTCTTTACATGTCAACTAGCGGTTTTAAATTAATGAAATCAATTCATTTAGTTTTAGTTGAATATTTGTAGGACATGGCTTAGTTTAACTGCCAGTGTATTGTTGTTGACTAGAGTTCACATAAATTGGCTGTGACTAGGCTTTTTCAAAAGATTCAATGTGTATTTCTCAAGGTGAATTGTAAGGATCGCAAATATGCCGACACCCATGAAACGGTGAAAGTCATTATGCTACATAGTATGTATGACAATCATAGGAACATCAGCTATGATGCTGATTTTTTGCCATGTTTTTCGTTCTTTCCTATTCTTTTTTGTTTGATATGTGGATATATTCAATGTTAACATACGAGAAGGATGCTTATGGTCTATATATTCTAAAACTCCTTGCTTTTGATATTCAGGCCAAGGGTTATAGAGTTGGGCCTGTTTATGATGATGTATTGGCCATGGCTTGGTTTTTCCTTGAACTAATTGTCAAATCAATGGCACTGGAGCAGACTCGGTTGTTCTACCATAATCTTCCTTCTGGTAAATCCTTGTCAGCAGCCTTCTTTCTTTCTTATATCTGATTCAGTGATATTGATAGTCAAATGATTCAGTAAGATAAGCAATGACTGAGGTTGTTTTTTTCCATTCAGATTTAAGGCTTATATTTAGCACATGGTTAGTTTTTTAATCTAAAGAGAATTAATAGTAATTCCATAGAATAAAACTGGCCCTAAATGGACTGCCACAAATACTCCCCTTATTATGAGTTTATGCGAAGAACCTCTTTCAGCCAGGTCTTCAGGTAATTCAGACATGCATTTTGCATCCATCTACGGGAACCTTTTATATTTGATGCCAGAATGATTTGTACTACTTCCACATCACTCTAATTGGTGAACCATAGTTATTGAAGCTACAATTGGCTATTATGTTACTTATAGGTTCTGTTATGCTGTTTCTTATTTCTTTCTTCTTTTTTCCTTCTCTTTTTCGGTTTTCCCCTCTTCACATTATTGGTTTGCGTACCATTAATCAGTTGGATCATAAACGTAAGTGTATGCACATCTTAGAACACATGAATCTTAGTACCTTTTGTGTTTTGTGGCACTCAGTAATCATATTGTAAAGTTTGAATGATAAACTTCAACTAATTTAAGCTGTTTTTTTCTTACAGGTGAAGATGTTCCTCCAATGCAGTTGAAAGAAAGTGTTTTCAGATGTATAATACAATTGTATGATTGCCTGTTAACAGAAGTTCATGAGCGTTGTAAGAAAGGTTTGGGATTGGCCAAATATCTAAACAGTAGCTTGGCTTTCTTTTGCTATGATCTTCTCTCCACAGTTGAACCGCGGCAAGTTTTTGAGCTGGTATGCCTGAAGCTTTACATGTTCCTGGTGCTTTCATAAAGTCACGAGCTACACCGTAACTATAATTCTTTGAAATTCCATATCATTAGAGTTGTTTTGTCAGCTTCAGATGCCTTTAAGTCCAACCATATCTTCCCTTTTGCCAAACCACCAATTTTTATTAATTAAACCCATTCACTGGTTTTTCTCAGTTGCATTTGTCCATATATATCTTGTTTGCTATAATCCAAGGTAGAGATATTCTCATTTTCACCATTGGTAGTATCTGTATATATGAATTGTTAGTTTTTACTCTACTCACTTGAACTGTAAGGATGGATAAATCTCCAGAAACTGCAGTTTGGTAATTAAAATAGTATGTGTTTCCTTTGGGGAAAAAGTTCTTGCTGTTACTCTGAATTCTATGTCCTATACTATTGAATGTTATGCACTATGTCTATACGGAGAACGAAATGAATAAAGAACAAAAGATCCTAAATCCTATAGTTCCTTAGATAAGAACATTCTGTAGATACTGCTAATTAAATCCTTGACGAGATTTTACCTAGAGTTTCTGGCTGTAATAGGCTGTGTAACCTTCTGTTATTGTGATATCATCTACAACCCTTCTCCTGATTCTTTCTTCAAAAGTTTTTTTGTTATTTTTATATTAAACACCAAAGTGTTTGTCTCTGCTTTTTTTGTGGTACAGGGATGGCAATGACTATAACTATTTTGCTGATTACAGGTGTCCTTGTATCTTGATAAGTTCTCTGGTGTATGCCAATCTGTGCTGCATGATTGTAAGCTTACCTTTCTGCAGATTTTATGCGACCACGATCTTTTTGTGGAAATGCCTGGTAGAGATCCATCTGACAGGTAATTTCAGTCATCTATGTCAATTCTAGATATGAAAATTTCATCAATATTCGTAGTAAGGCGGGAGTTGGGGGGCATTATCTACTGGGATAATATATATATATGTGTGTGTGTGTGTGGGTGATATAACACCTGCAACTGGGTTTCCATCTCTAGACAGCTGAAATTGAAGTTCAACAGGTTTTAGTTGAATTATTAAAACAATGCAGTACTTGGAATGTTGGGAAACCATCTTTGGTCTTTTGTTCTAATGAACAATTAAGCAAGAGATTGAAATGAACTAATGTTTTTTCGACCGTACTATACGTGCCCATAGCGTTGCTTCAGTGTTGTAAATAGGCATACCCTTTCAAGTGTAGGTGATTTTCTCATTTTGTTCCATCCCTATCCCAAGGCACATGACTTGTGTCCTTTTATTTCCCACTAATTCACTTATTACCAGTAAACAAAATTTACTAATATTTGGGAGAGGAAGAGAATCAATTTTGGGTAAAGGAAAGGAATGCGATTAGGCAAGCATATTAGCAAGTCGTAGAGTTGAAACTTTGGAATTTATCAATGTTAAATTCTGTGTTGAGACTTTGGTCTTGCTCCACATATTAATATATTTTGTATTGCTGAAAAGGAGATTGATCACGTCGTTCTCCTTTTTTTCTCTTTTAGATTACTTTCAGCTTTCTCTATATGATCCTTGACGGCATACAAACAGCAGATTTTCTGTTTCTTTGAGTTAACCAGTGGATTCTAACTTTAAGGGGAAATGATGCATGTACATTGCACTCTAATTTTTGTTTGTCATAGAAGTCATTTTATTTGACCTCAACCCTGCTGATTAAATTTGCGAATACTCATCTATAGTTGATAACAATCTCTTTTATAATTTCAGAAATTACCTCTCGTCTGTTCTTATACAAGAAATTTTCCTCACTTGGGATCATGAGGATTTGTCTATGCGGGCCAAGGTGAGTGCAGTACTATGTATTGGTTAGACATGCAGTAAACAAAGTCTTGTCTCGTTATGTACATGTTTTCTTACATTTGAGCTCCTGCTATTATCTGGACGGTTTCGTTGATCATAACATTTATATTTACAATATTTAGGCTGCTAGAATCTTGGTGGTTCTATTGTGCAAGCATGAGTTTGACGTCCGCTACCAAAAGCTTGAGGATAAACTATATATAGCCCAGTTATATTTCCCTCTTGTAGGCCAGGTGAGCAACTTTATTTCTTCAGTAACATGTCCCATTAATTTTGCAAATGATGGATACTAACCTTGTTCAGGTTTAATTTTTGGGTAACTTGTTAGAATATTTTTGGTTCTAATGCAAAAGAAATTGCGAAACTTGGGATCCCTGAATGCAGACATTCATGTTAGCCCAAATGAACTTACAAAGATACTCCTACATTCTACTCCCTCCATTCCATGATTCTTTGCCTGAACTTATTTGGGTTTGTTTGAAGGGATATGAATAAAAGATGAGCAAATAAAAGATGAATAAATTTGGTAAATAGTAGTATTAAAGTATTAAAACAGTTTGCTATTTTAAGATGAGCAAATAATTATGGCATCCATAAAAACAAAGGGAACTAACATTAGGCTTGCGTAGTAAAAACAACCCAGAGAGTAAAGGTTCAGTCACATCCTACATGCTTGGCAGCACCTTACTGTTACTGATACATTCAGCCGTCGCTCCCTCATTCTTTTATCAACTACTTACCCTCCTCCAAATCAATATCAAGTCGCAGTGTATGTTTGACAAAACAACATGATAAGGTGATTGATAGCTGATAAGGTGATTAATAGCTGACAAATCACCTAGTTCGTCACACCTTAATTCACCACCAAACACACCCTTGGATCATATTTCAAAGAAGAGAAACTCTCATAAGAGTCCGGAAAGTACTGAGAGTCCTACACAAAAAGATTCAGTCGCACAATTAGTATACAACAATACACAATTTATAAATAGACAAAAATCAACATTTACCCACAAAGCCGCACAATTAGTATACAATATTGCAGTACTCTCACAAAAACTTTGACTTTCACAAGTGTTTGTATTCAAAGAATTGTGGAATTTTTATCCCGAAAATTTCTAACCATGCCTGGATAAATATAAACTGGAAATCCTTTCAGTGGGAACATTAAAGATAAGAGCTAAACTCCCACCCACAACAGACAGACAAGGCTGGTTCACTATTTGCAGCCATATTACATCTCAAGGAATTTCTTCGAATGAAGTTTGGTATTCCCTCACCTCAATTGCAATTCCTGGAGATAATAGCAGAGTTTTGATAAATATATGAGCATGTTCATGTTGCTAATTGCTAATGATAAACTTTCCACACAGTGTATTATCATGTACGCTTCATGGAGCAGAACACTTTATGTCTGGTTATTTTGTTTTGACGTAATCATACACTTACGTAATGGTTCCTCTTGCATTGGCTTTATATTTTATTTTAGCATTTCTAAACCAATTTACTGCATTCTTGCAGATACTTGATGAAATGCCAGTCTTCTACAATTTAAGCTCAGTTGAAAAGAAAGAAGTCCTGATTATTGTTTTGCAAATTGTCCGCAATTTGGATGATGCTTCTCTTATCAAGGCTTGGCAGCAAAGCATTGCTCGTACCAGATTATTTTTCAAACTCTTGGAGGAATGCCTAATTCATTTTGAGGTTATATTATTAATTTACATCATTTTTTTCATGATATGGTTATTCTCAAGTCTCAACTGAACAATCGCTTTTTTGACATACATTGTTAGGGGAGAATTAATCACCCCAACCAATTATGGACTATGAGCACCACATCTTATCACTTTATCTTTCTAAATTGTTTACTATAAGAACATTAAAGTCTCTCGCTGGATGGGGGCCACAAAGATGTACAGTGAAATCTTGGTAGTGCTTAGGTGAACTTCATAGTTGAGCAACAATTGTTGGAGAGAGGATTTTGCATGATTGAATAATTCTCCTTTGTAGCAGATACAGGAGACATACTTATATGCACTGGATTGTTCATCGGCATCTCTACCTGTGTGTTCTGGCGTGCTTAGTTAATACAAAGTTTCCTTATTTGTGGATTTATAAGTCATTTCTGAAGCTGAGAAATGTTTTGGTCCGGATATCATGCGCTCTAGTTACTAAATTGTGTATAATGACAGTTTGAGGACATTTTGGTTTATGTTACATAGATTTATGGGGATGTTCATATTAGGCTCCCCGATCATGTCAATGGCGGGTTTGGATCATTATCTCTGGATATGATTATTCAGTTTCTTGTTTCCTGTGTCACCCTCTCTTCTTTCTTAATGTTTACCGGACAGCATTTTTAACTCTACTTGCATCTAAATGTTATATGAAGCAGCACAGAAAACCAGATGATAGCTTGCTTATGGGAAGTAGTTCTCGCAGCCCTCTAGGAGAGAAGCCCTTCTCGTCAAAGTATTCTGAGAGACTGTCTCCTGCAATTAATCAGTATCTTTTAGAGGCCGCTCGCCTTGATGTTGGAGTATGTTATTCCCAATTTGTTTGCTCTTTCAGCTCATACTATTCACAAGCTTACAATTGTGCTTTATGATGTTGTTTTGATACATACGCTTAACTATGTGCTTCAGCCTCAGGGAACGCCTGAAAATGGGTACTTGTGGCAGAGAGTCAACTCCCAACTGAGCTCACCAAGCCAGCCATATTCCTTACGGGAAGCTCTTGCTCAGGCCCAATCTTCAAGGATAGGAGCTACAACTCAAGCATTAAGAGAATCTTTGCACCCAATATTAAGGCAAAAGCTGGTAGGACGCTTACTGCAGACCCTGCAGTACTCCATGAATTATAATAGTTTGTGTTTAGTATCCTCAAATGCAGATGCAATCAATCATTTTTTTATAGAGATATTTGTTATGTTTCAGGAACTTTGGGAAGAAAGCCTCAGTGCGGCTGTCAGTCTCCAGGTTTTGGAAATAATTCAGAAGTTTTCAGGAGCTGTAGCATCCCATACCATTGCTACGGATTACGGAAAACTTGACTGCATTACTTCTATTTTTATGATAGTCTTCTCGCACAACCAACCACTATCCTTCTGGAAAGCTCTCTTTCCAGTGTTCAATAGTGTCTTTGAGCTTCATGGAGCAACACTAATGGCAAGAGAAAATGACCGATTTCTAAAGCAAATTGCCTTTCATCTTCTCCGCCTAGCAGTATTCCGGAATGAGAATGTTAGAAAAAGAGCTGTCATTGGGCTGCAGATACTTGTCCGGGTAGATGTGCTATTATAAGTTTATAACTTGCAGCCTCTTATATTTACTCTTCTTTCTTTAACCAGCATTTCATCTTTTTTTACTAAAATAAATATATTTTCCGTTGGCAGAGTTCTTTCTCTTACTTAACACAGACAGCAAGATTGCGAGTTGTGCTAACCATCACATTGTCGGAGTTAATGTCTGAAGTCCAAATCACGCACATGAAATCTGATGGAACTCTTGAAGAAACTGGTGAAGCACGCCGTCTTAGAAAATCCTTGGAAGAAATGATAGATGAATCTAAAAGCATGAACACGCTAAGGGAGTGTGGCCTTCCTGACGATGCTTTTGCTGATAGTCAGGCAAATTTGTCAGAGAAGGGTTGGTCATGGTCAGAATTAAAATCTCTATCAGACAGTCTACTTCTGGCTCTTGATGCCAGCCTCGAGCATGCACTTCTGGTAACGACACATGCATGATGCATGCTACTTGTGACATTGTCTATGCCTACTTCAATCAGATAGTGTTGTGACTTGTGTTTTCTTTTTTAGGCCTCTGTCATGACTCTGGACAGATATGCTGCCGCAGAAAGCTTCTACAAACTTGCAATGGCATTCGCACCAGTTCCTGATCTTCACATAATGTGGTTATTGCATCTATGCGATGCCCATCAGGAAATGCAGTCTTGGGCCGAGGCAGCACAGTGTGCTGTTGCTGTTGCTGGTGTAGTAATGCAGGTTGGACATTTGTTCTTGCAGTTATATTCATACCAGTTCTATTGATTGCTAATTTTGTAAAGGTCTGCCTACAGAATCTCTTAATACCTCTTAGATTATAGAAGAAACTGTACACTGTAAATCCTGGTAGGCGGTAACCCTTCAAGTAGTTGAGCTAATTATAATCTAAATACTGTGTCTGTAGATATTTAAAATTATGTACTAGAAGTGCATACTTATGTTGATATACCCTTTTTAGGCCCTTGTATGTAGGAATGATGGTGTATGGAATTCCGACCATGTATCTTCATTGCGCAAAATATGCCCCATGGTCAGTGCTGAGATTAATTCTGAGGCTTCAGCAGCTGAAGTCGAAGGATATGGGGCTTCAAAACTTACAGTCGACTCTGCTGTAAAATACCTGCAGCTTGCAAATAGGCTTTTCTCTCAAGCCGAGCTTCATCATTTCTGTGCGAGTATTGTAGAACTTGTCATTCCAGTGTATAAAAGCAGAAGGGCGTATGGGCAGCTTGCCAAATGCCACTCTACGCTAACCAGTATCTATGAGTCAATTCTTGAGCAGGAATCAAGCCCAATACCCTTTGCAGATGCAACATATTATAGAGTGGGATTCTATGGTGAAAAATTTGGGAAGCTCGACAAGACAGAGTACGTGTATAGAGAGCCTCGTGATGTCCGGTTGGGTGACATAATGGAAAAACTTAGTCACATATACGAGTCGAGAATGGACAAGACAACTTTGCATGTAATCCCAGATTCAAGACAGGTGAAAGCTGTTGAACTGCAGCCCGAAGCGAGCTACCTTCAGATAACTGCAGTTGATCCAGTTATGGAAGATGAGGACTTGGGTAGCAGAAGAGAGAGGATATTCTCTCTTTCTACCGGTAGCGTCCGTGCACGTGTTTTTGATCGGTTTTTGTTTGATACACCCTTCACAAAGAATGGCAAGACTCAAGGTGGACTAGAGGACCAATGGAAGAGGCGTACGGTGTTGCAGACTGAGGGTTCTTTCCCAGCCCTTGTGAACAGGCTACTGGTGACAAAATCTGAGTCACTAGAGTTCTCTCCTGTGGAAAACGCGATTGGCATGATTGAAACCCGGACGGCAGCACTAAGAAATGAACTTGAAGAGCCTCGCAGCTCAGAAGGTGATCAGCTCCCTCGTCTACAGAGTCTGCAAAGGATACTTCAAGGCTCTGTGGCTGTACAAGTGAGTAATGATGCCCCCTTCCCCCACCCACCCACACACACGCCCTGATACAGCAGTTATAACAAGTGTGCTGTATTTCTGAAAATTTAGGCACTGAGTTGAAATTTTGCCTACATGCCCGGGATTTTGAATACAAATTTCTCGCTATAATAATGGTACTTGTGTTATTTTCTGGAAATATGCATGTGGTAAATTAATCACCTTGACTCATTCTATACAGGTTAACAGTGGTGTACTGAGTGTGTGCACAGCTTTTCTTTCGGGTGAACCTGCAACGAGGCTGCGCTCTCAGGAATTGCAGCAACTAATTGCAGCGTTGCTTGAATTTATGGCAGTTTGCAAGCGTGCTATTCGAGTGCACTTTAGATTAATTGGTGAGGAAGACCAGGAGTTCCACACCCAGCTTGTCAATGGCTTCCAATCCTTGACCGCAGAGTTGTCTCATTACATCCCTGCCATTCTTTCAGAACTCTGACCAAATCGTACCTTTCTGGGTTTTTTCTTACTTTGTTTTGCTTTGTTTTTGTTTCAAATTATTTTCCTGTTTTCTTAGGGATGTACCATGTATTTGCTAGGTTTTGTGACATGTTTTTAGGGATGTATAATGTATTTTGCTAGGTTTTGTGACATGTTCATATGGGATTGTGTTTATTAGGACTAATTATTTTTCTATTTCTTTCTTTTTGCTTTCTTGTTTAGATTATCATGTGAAAAAATACTCAATATTTAGAAAAATCAAGTAGCGAGAATGACAATCCTAGTAATCAATCAGTCATGGTTTGAAAATGTTGCATCTCCAATTGGAGTATACCTAGCTTCTGAACAGTTTCATGCGATAAATAAAAATTATAATTTGGAAAAACAATTGTTAATTCACTCCCCAAGTTGTGCCCCGAGCTCGCCAGGGAATTCCTCTTAGCCTTCTTGTTCCATGTTCAACATTTGGCTAATTGGAACCAACAAGCACACAAAATCAAGGACTGGCGATGTGTAGTACTTCTGCAAAAACATTCGTGAGCATGGATCGTTTATTGGGCTTCAGAAACCAATTGAGTAGAAAAACAGTTTGTCCAATTTACCATTATGGTGATAGTTTTTTTTCCTTTAAATCTATGTATATCTTTTAGATAAAGATAAATCCATAAGAAAAGATATAGCAGCTGCCATTTCAAACTAATGTATATAAAATAATAAACCTCAAATGTTACAAGGCCAGGAAGAAGCCAAACATCCTACTTACAGTTACAGGAGATACAAACGAAGATTACACAAAAAATACTTGCTCTTCCCATCAGCAAGCCTAGAATTTAATACACAACATAACACACTAAACTACTAACAGAGAAACATGAAGGATTATTAGCTCATCTCTACACAGCTTGATCGCATGGAAAATTCAAAGCCATTCTTTGGGGTTGATACAGGCATCCAGAAGTTTCCATTCCTCGCTTCCCTCTTCCGGTTGCTGCAACAAGTAGAATAGGGGCTGTTATATTTCTACCAAAAGATAGACTGACAATGCACACAAATATATCACTCTTGAACATAAGTTGATTGACAGCTTACATGGTCATATTCCCAGCGCGCAGTTAATGGAAGTGAGACAAGAATACTCTCTATCCTACCACCAGTCTTAAGACCGAATGTTGTTCCACGATCATAAACCTTCACTCAAAAGGGGACATGTTAGGATTTCTTGCCGTATATCTTCTGCTTGCCAAAAATAACAGAATAACAGAAATAGAGGCCCATTGGAGTTGCCTGAATATCTAACATAACAGGTATGGAACACCACCAGAACACGGTAATTGGTATATATGCAAAATAGTCTCCTAAGTGGTGCTTCATATTATTTCAACTTGGGGAGGTTTCGTAAAAGTATAAAGGCCTTGACTGAAGTTCACCCAGCAATTGTAAAATATGTTTACCAGGTTGAACTCTACATAACGCCCTCTGCGCAGCTGTTGCCATGCCTTATTTTGCTCTGTAAAAGGAGTGTCCTTCCTCTTCTCTATTATGGGTATATAAGCTGGAATCACGGAATTTGCACACTCTGCAATCATTCAAAAAGAAATCAATACCACAAGTATAATCTTGATCTCGTAACCAATTATGTCAACCAACCTCATGCCATATGCGCACAGCAGATATAGACAAACATATAGTAAAGCTAACTGTTCTTCAAGGAAAGAAAATTTACCAGTGGCAAAGGAAAGGAGCATCTCTTGATCATAAGCATTTAAATCATCAAAGAATATACCCCCAAGACCTCGTCTTTCCCCTCGATGCTGCATGACAAGACAAATATGTCATAACAATTAAAACAGTGCGAAAGATTTTGCTTATATGCTGGAGATCAGAATACAAAATAAATTGGTACAACAAAACGGCCTTACAACAGTTTTTACCTCCATATTATATGTGTTTATCATATTAGTAACAATCTATTACTTTGATCAGCATAAGTCTAGCACTTACTCCAGCAGCATATACAACACATTTGCAGATAACATAAACAGCAATAAACAATTGTCTACCTTGATATAAAAGTAATCGTCACACCATTTCTTGAATCGGGGATAAAAGTCACTGTCGAACTTGTCACATGCACTCTTTTGGACCTATAACATGTACACAAAGAATTAATATCATTGCTTTTAGAATGAACATGAGCTTGCTCATATAGTCACCGGGTCTTCCTGCTCTCATAGGGGAATTACTTTAAATCCTACTAGGAAAGTTCATGCTGTTTTGCTACAAGAGAGTTTAATCTCCTAAAATGTATATATGCTGGCATACCGAGTGGAAATGCTTAACATCTTCCTCAAAAATGTAAGCAGGGGTCAAATCTGTACCCCCACCAAACCACCACTGCTTTGGTGCTCCTGGAGTATCTGCAAGTTTTGAAAATGAATAGCAGCATATCAGAATGCAGCTAGTTTGCTATACCCATAATACACCAATATTATGCTAGACATGTCAATAAACTCAACAAGCATTCCGACTCCACCAGTCTAATTGATATACCGCTTATGTGACAGCAAAATCTCTTGGCTACTTTAGACATGTACTCCACTCATTATCAATATGATGCATAAAAAACTCCTTGTAATACCAATCAATATAAGAAACAATAGCATTCAGCCACTAAATGTGCTTCCTAGGAATGAACATCCATCATAATCAATAACGACCAAATTATACTCAAAGTTACAATGTGCTATGACATTAATGAATCCACAAATATAAATCCTTCCACCATACCTTTAGGTGCATCTGTCTCGAAATACCGGTAATTAAAATGCAAAGTCGGAGCAAACGGATTCTTCGGATGAAGAACCTACACAACAAGCCAATCTAGTAAGCGAAACAAACAGTTAACCAAATTACGCCTATCGATTCTAATCAATGTGATCATATTGCTTACAGAGCTAATGCCAGCAGCAAAAAATGGAATAGGTCCAGGCTTCACATTCCCATTCTCCGTCGGCTTCGCCGCCCGATAAGCTTCCGGAGGCATAACTCCATAAACAACAGACACATTAACACCAGCCTTCTCCCAAACAGCTCCATCCTGCAAAACCCTACTGATCCCACCACCTCCACCAGGCCTCGACCACACATCCTCCTTAAACTTCCCGCCACCATCCGCCTGCTCGATCGCACTACACACACTATCTTGCGCCTCCCTAATCATCTTCTCAAACCTAGCCCTAATCGAATCGGACGAGCTCAAGGCATTCTCATCCGCCTCTCTGAGGAAAGTAGACGGCCTCTCCGCTTCCGGAACTTCCTTCTCGATCACAGTGTGTGGCTGCGAGGCGTGAATTCGGAGATTTGGGGGCTTTGCAGGTCTGAATTTGGAGGCATTTGGGAAGAAGGTGGAGGAAGTGAGCGGAGAGCGGAAGGTGGAAGGGGGGAGAGAGACGGTGGTGGAGGAGGTGGTTGGTCGGAGAGTTGATGTTAGCATTGGTGGTGGTGGTAATGGAGGTTTGAGAGGAGTTTGTTGATTTTGGGTGTGGAGTTCGTGATTGGGCTAGTGGTGATGATGAAGAAGAAGATATATGATGGTGATAAGGCACACAGAGTGGCACTGCTAAATTGTATTGGCAGCATCTGGTTTTTAACTGTTTTTGGTCAATTTGGTGAATAAACCATGGAATGAGATTATTGAATTGACTAACCTTGCAATAAACCATGGGTGGAATTGACTAACCTTGCAATAAACCATGGGTGGTTAGTTAATCAACTTTCCATTTTTCTTGAAGCTGACAACTATAGTTTGTAGATTTATTTGGTACTTACTCCTCCGTCCCGTTAATAATGAAACAATATATGTGATATATGATCAAAAATGAGTTTGATATATAAAAGTATAAGTAGGTTTAATAATGAATGGTTAAAAATGAGGTGTATTGTGGAGGTTTTTCATAAATTGAAAATAGTTTCATCTCGATGGAACGTCGAAATGAAAAAATATTTTACTTTTAACGGAACGGACGGAGTAATTCATCCATTCTGATAAAAGATTTTTATTTGTTTATAGTTTAGTGAAATAATCGAAAAATAATTAACGCCTAATTAGCAGTTTAATGGCAAAATATTTTTTTCTGGGCGATTTTTGTAGTTAGGGGTGTTTATAGGCGGTTTATGTAATTTTTCATATGATAAAAATGTTTTTTCCCAGCCAATTTTGTTACAAAATTTTTACAAAAAGGACGGTTATTCCATTGCTAATGGAAATGTCGATTTTTTAATTTTCGATCAGACCAGCTTTTGTGTAATCCGGACAGATGTTTAAAACGGACCGATTTTTCACAGCGTGTTTGTGTGTGTTTTGCGGCTTTGTGTAGTATCGTCCCGTTTTGTTCTCTCATTTCACTGCGTTTCGCTCTTCTCACAATGACGAGAAGGAAATCAACTGAAGAAAAATATGCGATGGAAGAGTATTTTGGCAGTCAAGCGTGAACGTGGAGATTCAATGGTTTTACCCAAATGTAAGTTGTTATAATATGTTGTTCTTTTTTTGGTGAGTTCGAGTACGAATCTGTGACTTTTAGGGTTGTGGATGTGATTTTTAGTATGGTTTTTAGGAGGTTTTATGTCATTTTATTAAGTTTTGGTTCTGTTTCTGATAAGTTCGAGTGTGGATCGGCGAGTTTTAGAGTTTTGTCTGTGATTTTTAGTATGGATTTTTCGTCTGTGGAATTTAACTCATTGCATGGGGTTTTATTATCGCCTGTGGAGGTTTGTATGGTTTTTGTCTGTGATCTTTAGTATGGGTTTTTGCATGTGACATTCATGTGTTTTTTTAGTAGTAGTCTGTGGAGTTTTGTGAAGTTCCTGGGGGTTTTATTGTGTATTTTGAGTCTCACTGGTTTTTGATTAATATGGTTTATTAGTATGATTAATTGTATATTTGTGAGTGTCTTATGCCTTTTCTTTGTTCTTTTCCTTTTTGTTTAAAATGAATCCTTCTTATGGACCTAATTAATGAGACAATTGATATTGACCCTGATGATATTCCATTGGGGAGGATGAAGTTACCCAGGTTGAAGATAAAGTATAAGGGTAATGATTCAACTGTTGACAATGCCTCTAGGACCGATGTTGTGATTAATGAGGCTGAAACTGGTGGGGAAGAGGAGGGTGTTGTTTCAGGCAGGATTCAGTTACATTTACAAACTGATGGTCATAACAACTTGTCTGTGGTTGTTGACCAAATGCAAAAGCCTCAAAGAAGACGGCAAAAAAAACAAGTGGTTATTGTTGATGATAAAATAAAACCGTTTGAGTAGGCTATTTCTGTGAGTCAATTTTCTAAATCTGTTGATTCTCTCATTGGTAAGCAAAGAGCTGATGTTATTAGCATTGGTTTTGGTAGCTTACTTCAGTTTAAGATCAAGAGGCTGCCCGGTGGCATTATACCATATTCTGTTAATTTTTTTTGACCCTTTTAGTCTGATTAAGACTATTGATGGTGTTAAGTATCAAATATCCTGGAAAGATGTATATGATATATTCGAATTACCAATGGTTAGCTCAATCAAATTGTTCTGAAACCGGTTGATAAACTGTTGAGGGACAAATTTGTTAAGAAGTATGGCAAGACATCTTAAGGTACTTCATGTAGTTCATTAATTATTTATTGCTAAAGATATGGCTGATGGTGGAGATGACTTCAAAAGGTTGTTTGTGTTAGTTGCTTGTGGATGCATTTTATCTCCAATTGCCAATCATATGGTTTATTATGCCCTATTACCTTTTCTATCTGATACTTCTAAAATCAAAGATCTTGATTGGTGTTCGTTTATGTTGGATAAGTTGTCGAAGGGAGTCATAAAGTATAATGGTGCAGACAATGGTGTAAGTGCTTCGGGATGCGTTTTGGTTTTGTTATATCCATAGGTACCCTTTCCATGGTGTAAAAGAACATACTACTCTTCCTCTAATCAAACATTGGCACAATGAAAGATTATTGAAACTTATTTTGAATGAGAAGGATGATTTTGGTAATTTGATTTTTTTGGATGGGTATATCCTATTTTTGATGAGGGTGATGTTGGTCCTTCTTGTCTTGTTCCGGATGATAGAGAACTAATAAATAAGGGTGAGTTTGACATTCTAGTGAATGTTGATTCTGTTGTTGATGTTGATGATGGGTTCTTGAAGTATCGTATTTCAAATGGTATTCACAAGAACAACAATTTAATGATCCATTTGTTGATATTACTGACGGCAATTTATCACATTTTGACGAGCTGATATATGAGTCGCCTGAAAATGACGGAATGAGATGTTCCTTACAATGTGGGGTTGGGCATGTGAATTATGAATGTGTATCATCTTTGTTCATTAATAATTGCAAGGCGCAGTTGGATTCTATGAAGCTACTTAGGAAGAAAGTTGTTGACTACAACTTATCAGAGTATGTACGTCTTCTTTGTGATGAACATGCAAAAGTTAGAGTAGTTTAGGGTCCCAACTGCCTTCAGTCAAACTGCTTTCTAGAGGATATTCTCTCATTGGATGAGAATCAGATGATTACAAGTGCTATATCATGGTCACTATTGTTAAATCATATAGAGCAAAAAAATGAGTTCCCTCAAAGGTTTTTTTTTGCGGTTAGCATGATTTTAGCGTCCTGGAAGGACTGTATAGTACCTTATAAAGTTAAAGGAAATTTGCTAAATGCCTTTTTCACAGCTTTGGAGAGTGCATTGAACATAAACATCCCAGCTGTCAATTTTGAGAAGATACATATTATAAAATTGGTAAGTTTGTGGTTTGTGATTGTTTATTTCCTTTTTTTTTTTAATTGATTCTGGATTTTTTAGTGTGGTATGTTGGTTTGGATAGTTATAGTAGTGTGTGTAATGGCCAGTGTCAATTTTATGTGTAGCTTATTTGAGTGTCTGTGGAATTTAGTTTGAATTTATGTAGCTTCTCAATGTAGATTTTGTGTTGCATTAGTTGTTTTATGGAATTTAGTTTGTTTATGGGGTTTTGTGAGTATTGACCATTTGTGTCTGTGGATTTTATTTTTTTTGCATTTGACCTGTATGATTTTTAGTATTTTGACATGTGTAATTTTTTATGTGGGAATATTTTTTTGTGACTTCTGTAGATTTTTTTGTATTGGCCTGTAGGTTTTAAGTATTGACCTGTGATTTTTTAAGACTGGCCTGTAAATTTTTAGTAATGACTTGTGAAATTTAGACTCACCTGTAGGATTTTTATTTTTTGACATGCTGGAATTAGTGTGTGTGTGTGTGTAATTAGAATTTTTAATATTGATATTGGATAGGCATAGGGTGTGTATAATGGTCAATGTCAATTTTTTTCATTGTGGGATTTGTTTGTTTTTATGGGTTTTTGTGCGTTTGATTGGTTTCTCTTTTTTTGCAGTTCTTTTGGCCCCTGCACAATTCAAACCATTACACACTTTATGTAGTAGACATGCATTCATATGAAAACTATATGCTACATGGACAATATGCCCATGAATGAAGTTAAAGACAAACCAATCATGAAATATGCAAACATATTGGTTAGTTATCTCTTATTCTTTCTGTTTCTTTTTGTTTTTTTTTATTGTATCAGCTTGTCACTGTGCTTGTGAAGTTTATGGAGTTTTTTTTTTGTATTTTTCTTATTTATTTTTGATCAAGTTTGCCTGCTGGATTCTATTATTTTGCAGAAGAAGAAATTCGGGGATTTTTTTGACTGTTAATAGTCATCATGCAGACCAATTCGTCCATAAATACGGGTTTAAGCATATTCAGAACCCATGAGATTTGAAATCATTTGATGATTCATACCTTGATTGTGGAGTTTATGTCATGTCAGTTATGAAGGATTTTTGTGGATCACAATATGAATGTGCTGACTTAATGGACCCATCAGGAAGAGCACTTAGGAGAGCCGAAATTTGTGCCTCATTACTTCCATCTTATCACAATTTGGTTAGGGCAAAGTTGCTTAAAGCTGTGGACTTGTTTTTAAAGAAAAAACATTCCATGTTGCAGAAGTTGAAAGAGAAGAAAGCAAAGGAGAAAGCTGAGAAGGAAGCAAAGGATAAAACTGAGAAGGAAGCAAAGGAGAGAGTTTTGAAGGAAGCAAATGAGAAGGAAGAAAAGAAGGAAAAAATATATCAAAGAAAGAAGAGAAAAGTTCATTTTGCTGATCAGTAAATTTTGTAGTACAGGAAAATTGTAGAAAGAAGAGAAAAGTTCATTTTACTATGTATGTGGTTGAAGAAGTGTTTTATGGACTAGATAAGACTTTTAAAATGGTGTTGTGGAGAAAAATTACTTCGTATGTATTTTTTAATTGCTAATCTATGTAATTTTAGCTTGTAGATGGGATATTTTAAAAATTATCTTACTATATTTTCATATTGTAGTCAAGTTTTATGTACAAGCTCACCTTATAATTTTTCTTTTGTCTGTGGATTTTAGTTATTAATCTGTGTAATTTTAGATTCTGACTGGGATATTTTAAAAGTTATAAATGCGGACAACCACTTTTTTTTCATTTTATTCCCATTGACATTTGAACAACATTCATAAATGTAAAATACAATTTTTTTACTTTTTAACAGTTTAC